>JAXCHO010000673.1:0-34649 GCA_036630365.1 Acanthiza pusilla
TGCTACTACCCAGAGTCTACAATCACGGGAGAGTCCCATTTTACAGGTGAGACTTGAAGACCTTTCCCGGGCAAGGTTGTCAAGTTTACCTGAAAAGGGGGTTCCAGCTCTCCAAGCCCAATTGGTGAGCCAAAATGACTCAATTGCAGTTTTAGGGTAGAAACATCTGGGATTCAAGATTCAGTACCCGATCAGCTTAGGGCCAGGACTTGGCCAGAGCCCAGGCCTTACCTGAGAGGGTCTCTCTAAATCTTCTAAACAAGCTTCTATTAATATCAATTCTTTAAAGCAATATACTTCTTGCAGATCGGCGTTGTGGTTTAGTTTTAACTAAATAATCAATGGTACCATAAACAAATTACAAATAGCTGTGAACAAAGAGACACATATGTATAGCATCAAATAATGTTTTCTGGGTAATGCTCTCTGTAAAAGCTTAGTAAATTCATATCATTACTTTAACAACACATCTAGAATTTCATGTTTTGACAGAACTTAAACTTTAACTTCACTTAAAATTAAGATAAATCTAACAGAGCTTAAAGTTAACATCATTGAAAGCAAAAATTAATGTCAAGCACTTAAAAAATAAGTCCTATCTCATAGGTGCCTCTACCCAGACTTACATGCTGATAAAATACAAATTAACAGAGACAATTCACACACATGTACAGGAAAACAAAATTAAACTTGCCTTTGCTAAAGTTATTATGGGGCTAACTGACTCTTAGGCCACAAAATGCTTTACAGAATTGGCCTCAGGATGCTACTCAGCCAGTTCTGGCTCTGAAGCAGCAAGTTACACCCCTCTGCCAGCTGTTACAAATTCACTAAACAACACCACCACTCACAAACATGGAAATTTTCTTCACTCGACTACAAGCGTCTGTTTTCTCTTTTCTTTCTTTCAGAGGTTACCAAAATTCAACTTCTTAATCAAACTGAAAACCAACAGACTTTACATAAATTTTGATCAACTTAAAGTTGACAGGTCTGACTTATAAACTCAAAAGGCATAAAAGACTCAAACAACATTCTTAGTACATTTGCTGCAGCACTTTCACACTTGTATGCACACAGATACTGATTAAGGTATACCTATGGAAAGAAAAATAGTCCTTTGAATTCAGTGAGGTAGTCACTCTGAATGCCTTTGCATTCTTTTAACTTTAAATTTACTAAAATTAGATACAAGATTAAGAGTATACCTTAAGAGTTTTAGATACAGCAGAATTTAACTTATTTTGACTTTCTTCGCACAAGAAACTACTGAAAATTCATCATACAGCAGTTAAACATTTGCAAATAATATCAAGAAATAAATCTAAAGTGTGGCAGATTTACAGTCATGTGGAAAATGCCTGTTCACTCCTCTAAGATAAATGTAAGTTTATTAAGATGTTTTCGAGATGCAGCTTTACTCACAGGGATGATAGCACTGCACGTTCTTGGAAAATTGCATTTAAGACCTGCTTAACTTGCTGATGGTAAGACAGCTTTCTGTAAAAATAATTACAAACGGTTTGAGATGTAAAGCACATGTGTCTACATGGCAAAAACAATTGCATTTAAATTGTCTTATTAAAGCTGTATAGGCAGACAGGTAAAGCTGGCACCACGCTACATGTTTTTACAGTAGAGGATCGTGAGCTAATTATATTCGATTTCCAAACAGCTTCTGCAGATAACAAACATGGAGTTAGGCCTAGTATAGGCCCCACCCTCAGCCTGCCCGGATACATTGTCTCCCCGTGGGAAATTCCCTGCTTTACCCCCACAGGAACTGCAGATTTTAGGCACCTTGAATGCACATAGCTGTACCACCTTCACATTTCTCAGCACAAGGAATAGCCCTATGGCTTGGTGGGTCAATGCCACAACACCATGCTACCCAAGTGTTTCACACCGGTGTAATTCAATCACAAACTAAAACTAACCTTGAGTTTTAGTATACATATGCAACTCCCGCAGGGCATTTTCTTAATCTGTGTGGACTGAGCATGGACCAGAGTGCCAATGGCAATTAAAGGTGGTCCATCTACTTTGGGGAAAGTAACCCTCTTTTCTCTAAAGATGACAATTGCACTATGGAGCCAACAAAACTGAACTCACCACTCTCATACTCACAGCATACATGCTTTTACTTCTGCCTGCAGAGATACAGCTGAGTTCTGGAACACTGCCACTTCATCGGCTCCTGGGCTTGCAAGTGCACAAGGCCTCAGGAGCCTGAACAAACCTGGCTGTTGGTTGGCCAAGTTTAGTAATGCTACCAGCATAGCGATAGCTGACTCGTTAATTGATGTAGACAGCATTAGACATGCTATATTCCAAAATCAAGCAGCAATTGATTTTTTGCTTTTACTGCGTGGGCATGGGTGCAAAGAATTTGACAGGTTATGTTGTATGAACTTAAGTGACCATTCCCGCTCTTCCATCCCTCCACTGCCCTGCACTGACTTGCTCGGCCATCCCCACCTTGACTTCCCCACCCATTTGTCCAGGCCCAGCCTTGCCTTCCCTTCTCCTTCTGGGACTCTCATTGCCTTGCCTACCTCCCCCTTGCCTTGCCTTGCCCTGTAAACACAGCAGTTGCCTTCTGTTGCCCTCAAAGCCCTCACTTGCCTTGCAGGACCTTGCTCACCCCTCCCCCACCTGGAATTCAAGACCCTTCTTTTCGTGACAATTCTTCAACTTGCCTTGCCCTGCCTGCTTCCCTCAGGAAGCCTTCAAGGCCTTCACATACCCGCAGTGTTTCAGGAGCATGGAAGAGGAAGCCCATAGGAGGTCACGTGAAGCCAGACCTGTCTGTCCCAGCAGCTTTTGCCTGGCATCAATTCTTGCATGTATGGAATTTTGGACAGGCAATCCACATTTGTCTTCTGGGCTCCGGAACCAAAATGACAGTTCTTCTGCATTGGAAGGAAAGCAGGTAGCCCCAGTGTTTTAGGTGCAGATTAGAGATGGTGCAGGTGAGAGCAAGGCCAGTCAAATCAGTCTTTCCTGGCCACTTCCGCCTGCCAGCAATCTATGAACCTCACCTGTCTTGCCTTGCTAAACCACCATTGCTGTGCATTCCCTTTCATGCCCATTCCCTACCCTAGACCTGCTTACTGCTTGTGTCTGCGACTGAATTCATGTCAAAGGCCCTGCCATATTTGGTCCTGTGCTTGTTGTGCATGTCCACGAGATAATGAAGAAAAGAGAATGAAGAAAACTTTCTTGCTTGACTCCACTTCCTCCTTCCGGTTTTCCTAGCACCTTCAGTTTTAACTCTGTGATTAAAACTTCCGGTCTCCCTAGCACACTCCGATTCAACTCTATGATACAAAACTTCCGGTCTTCCTAGCACCTTCAGTTTTAACTCTGTGGTTAAAACTTCCGGTCTCCCTAGCACATCCAATTTTTAACTCTGTCATACCAACTTCCGGCCTTCCTAGCACATCCGGTTTTTGTAACCAACTCTACTTTTGCTTGTATTGTAGCCTAAAAGACAGGCTACCTGAAACAGAGGCCAAGACAAATTAGGAGTATAAAAAGCAGACAATTTATTTAAGGCCTGCAGAGGCCTTAAAGGTAGATTCAGGCAAACAAAGTCCCCTGTCGGGGACGACACCCAAAATGGACCCCGAGTCACGAGCTCTTCACCTTTTATAAGTTCTGTTTCATTAGCATATTGGCCCTTAATTCTCCAATCGTACCCTCAGGTGATGATGTTAACCACCCCAGGCCTGCTCCCCCCATCTCACAGTTGTTTACATATTTTCAAGCCCTAAGGCAATGAATATGTCCTTGAATCTGTACTCAGAGAGTCTTGTTTTGGCTAAAGGTGCTGGGAACAGGGGATTTTAGCACTTTGTAAGAAGCACAGAACTACAGCAAGTTACAGCTACATGAAGAGTAAAAAACTAGAAATACCTGAAGGCATCAGTATAGCTCATTGTATTATTGCTTGAATTGCCATTGTTTGTTAGACAGCCTTGTCATTGTTTGCTAGCAGCCAATCTTAATGTGCCACAGTAATTATGAAAAGGTATAAGAGCAGCAGCAGCAGAGAATAATTAAGAGCTTCTTCTGGCTAATTCTAAACAAAACTCAGCTCCCACTTTTCACCACAGTTAAATAAAACTATTGTTCTGGAAATGATCTTTCCTCTCCTTTGCGGTGGATGCCAGTCCCTATTGTCCCTACTGACTATATTTCACTTATCATTGTGGGATGGTTTTGGCACCTATGGAATGAATGCCTTTGGATAAAATGAAAATCCTGCAAATCAAAAGCCTCTTTGCATAAGGGGAAGATGAAGAAAGCAGAGAAGTTTTCAGATGTATCTTAGCTTGCTTTTTACATTAATTTTACCTTTGCTTCTGATGCCAAAGTGATTTTTGCCTTTTTACTTTTCTGTATTTGTGACCTTGCCAGTAGTTTTTCCCCAGCCAGAAAGACCAAACTCATTGCAGAGCTCCAAGCCCTGGAGGGCACAAGGCCCCTCTCCTGTCTTGCTTCTTCCTGGGAACCAAGCCTGACAACAAGATCTTCAAGACACATTTTAGTCAACAAGTCCAACTAGTACCAAGGGTGGGGGGGCTCCAGAGAAGGGGCTTGACCTGGGGGGAATTGCATCCCCACTTGTCCTCTGAATTGGTGCTTTTGATCAATGATGCTAATTTCCTAAAACCTAGAAGACTGTATTCAGCCGGGGGGAGGGGTGGGCTTTTGTGGATATTCTTCCTGGAACTGTCCCTGGAGCTCCAGTAAAGATCCCCTTTTATCTTATCTCCTATACTGAAAGGATCTTGAGTTTCATTTCTAGGCTGAAAAAGGCAGCATTTTAGATGAGTTATTCTCCAGCTGCACTGTTACAAACACTGGAAAAATGAAAGACCGTTCACTTTAAGCACTCAAAACACAGCTCCTTCTACCCATATTCTCCCTACTGGAACTATAGGATCAGTCTTCTCTGTGGGTTTTGCCCTCCCTATCCATTCAAAGTCCCACATAGTCTTGCTTGTCAGGTGCCAAGCTATGGTATCCACCCCCCCCCCCACCACGCCCCAGAAACCCGGTCTTATCGCCACTTGAGGTGATAGGAGCAGAAGCAAACAAGGTGGTTACTATGACTGTTCCAGGGGAATGGCACTGGTGCCAAGTACCCACTCCGCACTTACGTCGGCAGGAGTAATGGGTGGGAGCAGGAAGAGGGGGGAGGTAACTGCTCTTCTGTTTGTGATTTAACAGGATACCTGCAACCCATACACCCCCTGGAGCAAAACATCTGGGTGACCCTGGCTAAGGCAACTGGACAAGATCCCTTATGCCTTAGCACTGCTGCGCCTCAGAAGCCATTCACAAAGTGTCTGATCGGCATCCTTCTCACCACCCCTGAACTGCCACAGTTATGGAACAGCACCCCTGCCTCCTCAGCCTGCCCGGATACATTGTCTCCCCGTGGGAAATTCCCTGCTTTACCCCCACAGGAACTGCAGATTTTAGGCACCTTGAATGCACATAGCTGTACCACCTTCACATTTCTCAGCACAAGGAATAGCCCTATGGCTTGGTGGGTCAATGCCACAACACCATGCTACCCAAGTGTTTCACACCGGTGTAATTCAATCACAAACTAAAACTAACCTTGAGTTTTAGTATGCATATGCAACTCCCGCAGGGCATTTTCTTAATCTGTGCGGACTGAGCATGGACCAGAGTGCCAATGGCAATTAAAGGTGGTCCATCTACTTTGGGGGAAGTAACCCTCTTTTCTCTAAAGATGACAATTGCACTATGGAGCCAACAAAACTGAACTCACCACTCTCATACTCACAGCATACATGCTTTTACTTCTGCCTGCAGAGATACAGCTGAGTTCTGGAACACTGCCAAGATAATCACTGCCTCTTCATCGGCTCCTGGGCTTGCAAGTGCACAAGGCCTCAGGAGCCTGAACAAACCTGGCTGTTGGTTGGCCAAGTTTAGTAATGCTACCAGCATAGCGATAGCTGACTTGTTAATTGATGTAGACAGCATTAGACATGCTATATTCCAAAATCAAGCAGCAATTGATTTTTTGCTTTTACTGCGTGGGCATGGGTGCAAAGAATTTGACAGGTTATGTTGTATGAACTTAAGTGACCATTCCCGCTCTTCCATCCCTCCACTGCCCTGCACTGATTTGCTCAGCCATCCCCACCTTGACTTCCCCACCCATTTGTCCAGGCCCAGCCTTGCCTTCCCTTCCCTTCTTTTTCTAGAACTCTCATTGTCTTGCTTATCTCTCCCTTGCCTTGCCTTGCCCTGTAAATGCAGCAGTTGCCTTCTGTTGCCCTCAAAGCCTTCACTTGCCTTGCAGGACCTTGCTCACCCCTCCCCCACCTGGAATTCAAGACCCCTCTTTTCGTGGCATTTCTTCAACTTGCCTTGCCCTGCCTGCTTCCCTCAGGAAGCCTTCAAGGCCTTCACATACCCGCAGCGTTTCAGGAGCATGGAAGAGGAAGCCCATAGGAGCCAAACCCGTCTGTCCCAGCAGCTTTTTTCTGGCATCAATTCTTGCATGTACAGGATTTTGGACTGGCAATCCACATTTGTCTTCTGAGCTCTGGGACCAAGATGACAGTTCTTCTGCATTGGAAGGAAAGCAGGTAGCCCCAGTGTTTTAGGTGCAGATTAGAGCTGGCACAGGTGAGAGCAAGACCAGTCAAGTCAGTGTTTCCTGGCCGCTTTTGTCTACCAGCAGCTGCCTTGCCTTGGCAACCCAAGAGTTTCCTCTTCTTGCCCTGCTAAACCTCCATGGCTTTGAGTTCTCTTCTGTGCCCATGCCCCACCTGGCTACAGCTTTCCTCCACGGCCTTGCTTTGCCTACTCCTTCCTGTTTCTGCCTGGCCTACCCATCACTGGGCTTACCTTCTTATGCCTAGCCTTGCCTCTAACTTCTGGACCTTCTCTTGCCTACCACTCCATTTGCTTTCCCCTCACTGCTCTGGCCTTGTCTACCTCCCCCTTGACTTGCCTCCAATTGCCTACACTTGCCTTGTGTTGCCTTGCCTGCATGGAAGGCAAGGTAAAGAGTGGTAGGCAAGGCAAAGCAAAGCAAGGACGATGTAGGCAGGGCAAGGGAAGGCAGATGCAAGAAAGGCAAGCAAAGCAAGAGGAGGCTAGGAAAAACTGGGCAAGGTAGAGAAGGCAAGTCCCAGCCAAAAGACTCGGAGTGCCTTTCCTTGAGAAGCAAAGGCCATAGTGCCAGTGTCAGTGGAGCAGAAGGAAAGGTACCATGGGGAGGTACAGTCC
Organism: Acanthiza pusilla; assembly: GCA_036630365.1. Lineage (NCBI taxonomy): Eukaryota > Metazoa > Chordata > Aves > Passeriformes > Acanthizidae > Acanthiza > Acanthiza pusilla. Next base: position 7,285 of record JAXCHO010000673.1, read on the forward strand.
AGCAAGACATTTCTCTCCTGGCCCCTTCTGGGTAGGAGTAATTGTTGGACGTATGCAATACTGGAGGTGCTATGCAACTTTGGCTTGGTAAGCTCCTGAAGGAGAATGGCAAGGCTTTTTCATGGGAAGGAAAGCACGCAACCCCAGCGCTGGAGGCGCAGAGAAGAAGCTGCCTAGTGGAGGTCCGGGGCACCAGCTGCTTTCTGTCCTGACATATCTGGTGTGGAAGCATTGCTTCAGTTTGTACACTTTACGGACATGGAATCCATCTTTGGAAGGTGGCCTCTTGAAAGATTCAGTTTGGCAGGTGGTTTCCGCGTCTCAGAAGTGGCCTTCTGAAATTCTGGCAACACCGTCTTTTGGACAAGGTAAACCGCTCTGCTCAGTCTTGGTGGGTAGCCTACCTAGCAGCCTAGGTAATGCTGAGGAACAGTGTTCTGGCACCTTTGCATGGGATCAGTCCCTGGATGTTCTGTATTTTGGAGGAGGGGATGCCATTTCATTGGAGATGGGCTTCTAATTCCTCTCTTTTGCAAAGGAAACAACTTTGCATGTGTACATTGGTTGGTCTTAGTGAATTTTAAGACTTTTGCCCATAGGCAGTTCTCTGGCTTAGTGCTGTTGAACTGTCAGTGGGAATGCAAACGCCAGGCTGTTGAGCTTTTTGTCCTGGTCCCGTTCATGTGGGAGCAGCTCCCCTCCATGGTGCTGGACCTGACTGGATGCAGACTCAGTGAGACTGCAGGGTTAGGATGGTAGCAAGAGCTGAGAAGGAAAGGGCCGATAGCAGGGTGTGTGCTGGTACCTCGACGGGTGCAGTTGAAGTTGTCGGCAGCTAGAGCTTTCTCAGCTGGCATCTTTGTGAGCTCTGCTTTTGCCAGATGTTCTCAAGTTTGTAGCCAGATTCTTGTGAGAGTGAAAAGAATTTTTAAGGCAAAGGCCACTAGAGTGTGGTGCAAATAAGAGTTTGCAGTTGGAAGGGGAAGATCAAAGCAATCTTTTGGGGCTGACAGTCGAGTTGAGAGCAGGCACCTTTCCAACTTGGCTGTGGAATTGGGAGGCTTCCGAGCTGGACACAGCGCGATACCTTTAAAAGCAAGTCGAGAGTGCCATCGTGTGGTTGATTCCATATGAGCGCTGACAGAGTGCAGGCAAAAGCCAAGCTCTTTTCTGGCCCGGCCCCACTCGTGTGCGAGCAGCAGTTCGTGGAGAAGCTCCGTGGTGAATCCTGTCCCTTGGACACTGAACGAATGTGAAGCTACATCTAGCGGAGAAGGAAGAGGAATCATTTCACAGCTGGCTGCACGGTGTTTCGGCTGCAAAACCAAAGGAAATTGGGAGCAGCTCCCCTTCATGGTGCTGGACCATGGCGCTGAGAAGGAAAGGGCCGATAGCAGGGTGTGTGCTGGTACCTCGACGGGTGCAGTTGAAGTTGTCGGCAGCTAGAGCTTTCTCAGTTGGCATCTTTGTGAGCTCTGCTTTTGCCAGATGTTCTCAAGTTTGTAGCCAGATTCTTGTGAGAGAGAAAAGAATTATTTGGGCAAAGGCGTTGGTGTTGCCGTTAGAGTGTGGTGCAAATAAGAGTTTGCAGTTGGAACGGGAAGATCAAAGCAATCTTTTGGGGCTGACAGATGAGTTGAGAGCAGGCACCTTCCCAACTTGGCTGTAGAATCGGGAGGATTCCGAGCTGGACACAGCGGGATTCCTTTAAAAGCAAGTCGAGAGTGCCATCGTGTGGTTGATTCCATATGAGCGCTGACAGAGTCCAGGCAAAAGCCAAGCTCACTTCCACGAAGGTCTGGAAACACTGGCACACGGGACACAATGTGCAGAGAGAGAAGGAGCAAGAGAGAGAGAGAAGCACTTTGCCCCAAATTCAGTCTTACAGAACTCGTGCACTTGGAGTTCCCAGAGAAGGTGGCGTGCGTGGAGAAGGTTTTCTCCACGTAGCCTCTTCTGTTCGCTTCTTTGCCGGACCGCAGAAAGACGCCCGCTTCCCTCTCGCGCTTTGCGAGCGAAAAGGCGCCTAGCCGGCGAAGGTGCGTCTTCGGCGGCCAGAAGGCGAAACGAAAACCGGCACTGTGCCCTGCTGCTGCGCTCCCTGCATTTCACATCCAAACTGCACCAGCACGCATAGCAACATGCAGGCTCACCTCCAAAAGATGTTTCCCGCTGCCACGAAGGTCTGGCAGCACTGGCACTCGGGACAAAATGTGCAGAGAGAGAAGAGGGAGAGAGGGAGAGAAGCACTTTGCCCCAGCTTCAGTCTTACAGAACTCGTGCACTTGGAGTTCCCAGAGAAGGTAGAGTGCGTGGAGAAGGTTTTCTCCACGTAGCCTCTTCTGTTCGCGTTTTTGCCGCACCGCAGAGAGCCGCCCGCTTCTCTCTCGCGCTTTGCGAGCGAAGGACGCCTAGCCGGCGAAGGTGCGTCTTCGGCGGCTGCAAAGCGAAGCGAGAGCCGGTACGGCGCCCTGCTGCTGTGCTCGCTGCATTTCACATCCAAACTGCACCAGCACGCATAGCAGCATGCAGGCTCATCTCCAAAGGATGTTTCCTGCCGCCACGAAGTTCTGGCAGCACTGGCACTCGGGACAAAATATGCAGAGAGAGAGGGAGCGAGAGAGAGAGAAAAGAACTTCGCCCCAGCTTCAGCCTTGCAGAACTCGTGCACTTGGAGTTCCCAGAGAAGGTAGCGTGCGTGGAGAAGGTTTTCTCCACGTAGCCGCTTCTGTTCGCATCTTTGCCGCACCGCAGAGAGCCGCCCGCTTCTCTCTCGCGCTTTGCGAGCGAAGGACGCCTAGCCGGCGAAGGTGCGTCTTCGGCGGCTGCAAAGCGAAGCGAGAGCCGGTACGGCGCCCTGCTGCTGTGCTCGCTGCATTTCACATCCAAACTGCACCAGCACGCATAGCAGCATGCAGGCTCATCTCCAAAAGATGTTTCCTGCTGCCACGAAGATCTGGCAACACTGGCACTAAGTCACACTCTGCAGAGAGAGAAAAAGCAAGAGAGATTGAGATGCACTTTGCCCCAGCTTCAGTCTTACAGAACTCGTGCACTTGGAGTTCCCAGAGAAGGTAGAGTGCGTGGAGAATGCTCTCTCCACGTAGCCTCTTCTGTTCGCGTTTTTGCCGCACCGCAGAGAGCCGCCCGCTTCTCTCTCGCGCTTTGCGAGCGAAGGGCGCCTAGCCGGCGAAGGTGCGTCTTCTTCGGCAAGAAAGCGAAGCGAGAGCCGGTACGGCGCCCTGCTGCTGTACTCCCCGCATTTTACTTCCAAACTGCACCAGCACGCATCGCAGCATGCAGGCTCATCTCCAAAGGATGTTTCCTGCCGCCACGAAGTTCTGGCAGCACTGGCACTCGGGACAAAATATGCAGAGAGAGAGGGAGCGAGAGAGAGAGAAAAGAACTTCGCCCCAGCTTCAGCCTTGCAGAACTCGTGCACTTGGAGTTCCCAGAGAAGGTAGCGTGCGTGGAGAAGGTTTTCTCCACGTAGCCGCTTCTGTTCGCATCTTTGCCGCACCGCAGAGAGCCGCCCGCTTCTCTCTCGCGCTTTGCGAGCGAAGGACGCCTAGCCGGCGAAGGTGCGTCTTCGGCGGCTGCAAAGCGAAGCGAGAGCCGGTACGGCGCCCTGCTGCTGTGCTCGCTGCATTTCACATCCAAACTGCACCAGCACGCATAGCAGCATGCAGGCTCATCTCCAAAAGATGTTTCCTGCTGCCACGAAGATCTGGCAACACTGGCACTAAGTCACACTCTGCAGAGAGAGAAAAAGCAAGAGAGATTGAGATGCACTTTGCCCCAGCTTCAGTCTTACAGAACTCGTGCACTTGGAGTTCCCAGAGAAGGTAGAGTGCGTGGAGAAGGTTTTCTCCACGTAGCCTCTTCTGTTCGCGTTTTTGCCGCACCGCAGAGAGCCGCCCGCTTCTCTCTCGCGCTTTGCGAGCGAAGGGCGCCTAGCCGGCGAAGGTGCGTCTTCTTCGGCAAGAAAGCGAAGCGAGAGCCGGTACGGCGCCCTGCTGCTGTGCTCCCTGCATTTCACATCCAAACTGCACCAGCACGCATAGCAGCATGCAGGCTCACCTCCAAAAAATGTTTCCTGCTGCCACGAAGATCTGGCAACACTGGCACTAAGTCACACTCTGCAGAGAGAGAAAAAGCAAGAGAGATTGAGATGCACTTTGCCCCAGCTTCAGTCTTACAGAACTCGTGCACTTGGAGTTCCCAGAGAAGGTAGAGTGCGTGGAGAATGCTCTCTCCACGTAGCCTCTTCTGTTCGCGTTTTTGCCGCACCGCAGAGAGCCGCCCGCTTCTCTCTCGCGCTTTGCGAGCGAAGGACGCCTAGCCGGCGAAGGTGCGTCTTCGGCGGCTGCAAAGCGAAGCGAGAGCCGGTACGGCGCCCTGCTGCTGTGCTCGCTGCATTTCACATCCAAACTGCACCAGCACGCATAGCAGCATGCAGGCTCATCTCCAAAGGAAGTTTGCCACTGCCACCAAGATTTGGCAGCACTGGCAGTCGGGACAAAATGTGCAGAGAGAGAAAAAGCAAGAGAGATTGAGATGCACTTTGCCACAGCTTCAGTCTTACAGAACGCGTACAAAAACGCGAACAGAAAAGGCTACGTGGAGAAAACATTCTCCACGCACGCTACCTTCTCTGGGACCTCCAAGTGCACGAGTTCTGTAAGACTGAAGCTGGGGCGAAGTTCTTTTCTCTCTCTCTCGCTCCCTCTCTCTCTGCATATTTTGTCCCGAGTGCCAGTGCTGCCAGAACTTCGTGGCGGCAAGAAACATCTTTTGGAGATGAGCCTGCATGCTGCTATGCGTGCTGGTGCAGTTTGGATGTGAAATGCAGGGAGCACAGCAGCAGGGCGCCGTACCGGCTCTCGCTTCGCTTTCTTGCCGAAGAAGACGCACCTTCGCCGGCTAGGCGTCCTTCGCTCGCAAAGCGCGAGAGAGAAGCGGGCGGCTCTCTGCGGTGCGGCAAAGATGCGAACAGAAGCGGCTACGTGGAGAAAACCTTCTCCACGCACGCTACCTTCTCTGGGAACTCCAAGTGCACGAGTTCTGCAAGGCTGAAGCTGGGGCGAAGTTCTTTTCTCTCTCTCTCGCTCCCTCTCTCTCTGCATATTTTGTCCCGAGTGCCAGTGCTGCCAGAACATCGTGACGGCAGGAAACATCCTTTGGAGATGAGCCTGCATGCTGCGATGCGTGCTGGTGCAGTTTGGAAGTAAAATGCGGGGAGTACAGCAGCAGGGCGCCGTACCGGCTCTCGCTTCGCTTTCTTGCCGAAGAAGACGCACCTTCGCCGGCTAGGCGCCCTTCGCTCGCAAAGCGCGAGAGAGAAGCGGGCGGCTCTCTGCGGTGCGGCAAAAACGCGAACAGAAGAGGCTACGTGGAGAGAGCATTCTCCACGCACTCTACCTTCTCTGGGAACTCCAAGTGCACGAGTTCTGTAAGACTGAAGCTGGGGCAAAGTGCATCTCAATCTCTCTTGCTTTTTCTCTCTCTGCAGAGTGTGACTTAGTGCCAGTGTTGCCAGATCTTCGTGGCAGCAGGAAACATCTTTTGGAGATGAGCCTGCATGCTGCTATGCGTGCTGGTGCAGTTTGGATGTGAAATGCAGCGAGCACAGCAGCAGGGCGCCGTACCGGCTCTCGCTTCGCTTTCTTGCCGAAGAAGACGCACCTTCGCCGGCTAGGCGCCCTTCGCTCGCAAAGCGCGAGAGAGAAGCGGGCGGCTCTCGGCGGTGCGGCAAAAACGCGAACAGAAGAGGCTACGTGGAGAAAACCTTCTCCACGCACTCTACCTTCTCTGGGAACTCCAAGTGCACGAGTTCTGTAAGACTGAAGCTGGGGCAAAGTGCATCTCAATCTCTCTTGCTTTTTCTCTCTCTGCAGAGTGTGACTTAGTGCCAGTGTTGCCAGATCTTCGTGGCAGCAGGAAACATTTTTTGGAGGTGAGCCTGCATGCTGCTATGCGTGCTGGTGCAGTTTGGATGTGAAATGCAGCGAGCACAGCAGCAGGGCGCCGTACCGGCTCTCGCTTCGCTTTCTTGCCGAAGAAGACGCACCTTCGCCGGCTAGGCGCCCTTCGCTCGCAAAGCGCGAGAGAGAAGCGGGCGGCTCTCTGCGGTGCGGCAAAAACGCGAACAGAAGAGGCTACGTGGAGAGAGCATTCTCCACGCACTCTACCTTCTCTGGGAACTCCAAGTGCACGAGTTCTGTAAGACTGAAGCTGGGGCAAAGTGCATCTCAATCTCTCTTGCTTTTTCTCTCTCTGCAGAGTGTGACTTAGTGCCAGTGTTGCCAGATCTTCGTGGCAGCAGGAAACATCTTTTGGAGATGAGCCTGCATGCTGCTATGCGTGCTGGTGCAGTTTGGATGTGAAATGCAGGGAGCACAGCAGCAGGGCGCCGTACCGGCTCTCGCTTCGCTTTGCAGCCGCCGAAGACGCACCTTCGCCGGCTAGGCGTCCTTCGCTCGCAAAGCGCGAGAGAGAAGCGGGCGGCTCTCTGCGGTGCGGCAAAGATGCGAACAGAAGCGGCTACGTGGAGAAAACCTTCTCCACGCACGCTACCTTCTCTGGGAACTCCAAGTGCACGAGTTCTGCAAGGCTGAAGCTGGGGCGAAGTTCTTTTCTCTCTCTCTCGCTCCCTCTCTCTCTGCATATTTTGTCCCGAGTGCCAGTGCTGCCAGAACTTCGTGGCGGCAGGAAACATCCTTTGGAGATGAGCCTGCATGCTGCGATGCGTGCTGGTGCAGTTTGGAAGTAAAATGCGGGGAGTACAGCAGCAGGGCGCCGTACCGGCTCTCGCTTCGCTTTCTTGCCGAAGAAGACGCACCTTCGCCGGCTAGGCGCCCTTCGCTCGCAAAGCGCGAGAGAGAAGCGGGCGGCTCTCTGCGGTGCGGCAAAAACGCGAACAGAAGAGGCTACGTGGAGAGAGCATTCTCCACGCACTCTACCTTCTCTGGGAACTCCAAGTGCACGAGTTCTGTAAGACTGAAGCTGGGGCAAAGTGCATCTCAATCTCTCTTGCTTTTTCTCTCTCTGCAGAGTGTGACTTAGTGCCAGTGTTGCCAGATCTTCGTGGCAGCAGGAAACATCTTTTGGAGATGAGCCTGCATGCTGCTATGCGTGCTGGTGCAGTTTGGATGTGAAATGCAGGGAGCACAGCAGCAGGGCGCCGTACCGGCTCTCGCTTCGCTTTGCAGCCGCCGAAGACGCACCTTCGCCGGCTAGGCGTCCTTCGCTCGCAAAGCGCGAGAGAGAAGCGGGCGGCTCTCTGCGGTGCGGCAAAGATGCGAACAGAAGCGGCTACGTGGAGAAAACCTTCTCCACGCACGCTACCTTCTCTGGGAACTCCAAGTGCACGAGTTCTGCAAGGCTGAAGCTGGGGCGAAGTTCTTTTCTCTCTCTCTCGCTCCCTCTCTCTCTGCATATTTTGTCCCGAGTGCCAGTGCTGCCAGAACTTCGTGGCGGCAGGAAACATCCTTTGGAGATGAGCCTGCATGCTGCTATGCGTGCTGGTGCAGTTTGGATGTGAAATGCAGCGAGCACAGCAGCAGGGCGCCGTACCGGCTCTCGCTTCGCTTTCTTGCCGAAGAAGACGCACCTTCGCCGGCTAGGCGCCCTTCGCTCGCAAAGCGCGAGAGAGAAGCGGGCGGCTCTCTGCGGTGCGGCAAAAACGCGAACAGAAGAGGCTACGTGGAGAAAACCTTCTCCACGCACTCTACCTTCTCTGGGAACTCCAAGTGCACGAGTTCTGTAAGACTGAAGCTGGGGCAAAGTGCATCTCAATCTCTCTTGCTTTTTCTCTCTCTGCAGAGTGTGACTTAGTGCCAGTGTTGCCAGATCTTCGTGGCAGCAGGAAACATCTTTTGGAGATGAGCCTGCATGCTGCTATGCGTGCTGGTGCAGTTTGGATGTGAAATGCAGCGAGCACAGCAGCAGGGCGCCGTACCGGCTCTCGCTTCGCTTTGCAGCCGCCGAAGACGCACCTTCGCCGGCTAGGCGTCCTTCGCTCGCAAAGCGCGAGAGAGAAGCGGGCGGCTCTCTGCGGTGCGGCAAAAACGCGAACAGAAGAGGCTACGTGGAGAAAACCTTCTCCACGCACTCTACCTTCTCTGGGAACTCCAAGTGCACGAGTTCTGTAAGACTGAAGCTGGGGCAAAGTGCTTCTCTCCCTCTCTCCCTCTTCTCTCTCTGCACATTTTGTCCCGAGTGCCAGTGCTGCCAGACCTTCGTGGCAGCGGGAAACATCTTTTGGAGGTGAGCCTGCATGTTGCTATGCGTGCTGGTGCAGTTTGGATGTGAAATGCAGGGAGCGCAGCAGCAGGGCACAGTGCCGGTTTTCGTTTCGCCTTCTGGCCGCCGAAGACGCACCTTCGCCGGCTAGGCGCCTTTTCGCTCGCAAAGCGCGAGAGGGAAGCGGGCGTCTTTCTGCGGTCCGGCAAAGAAGCGAACAGAAGAGGCTACGTGGAGAAAACCTTCTCCACGCACGCCACCTTCTCTGGGAACTCCAAGTGCACGAGTTCTGTAAGACTGAATTTGGGGCAAAGTGCTTCTCTCTCTCTCTTGCTCCTTCTCTCTCTGCACATTGTGTCCCGTGTGCCAGTGTTTCCAGACCTTCGTGGAAGTGAGCTTGGCTTTTGCCTGGACTCTGTCAGCGCTCATATGGAATCAACCACACGATGGCACTCTCGACTTGCTTTTAAAGGAATCCCGCTGTGTCCAGCTCGGAATCCTCCCGATTCTACAGCCAAGTTGGGAAGGTGCCTGCTCTCAACTCATCTGTCAGCCCCAAAAGATTGCTTTGATCTTCCCGTTCCAACTGCAAACTCTTATTTGCACCACACTCTAACGGCAACACCAACGCCTTTGCCCAAATAATTCTTTTCTCTCTCACAAGAATCTGGCTACAAACTTGAGAACATCTGGCAAAAGCAGAGCTCACAAAGATGCCAACTGAGAAAGCTCTAGCTGCCGACAACTTCAACTGCACCCGTCGAGGTACCAGCACACACCCTGCTATCGGCCCTTTCCTTCTCAGCGCCATGGTCCAGCACCATGAAGGGGAGCTGCTCCCAATTTCCTTTGGTTTTGCAGCCGAAACACCGTGCAGCCAGCTGTGAAATGATTCCTCTTCCTTCTCCGCTAGATGTAGCTTCACATTCGTTCAGTGTCCAAGGGACAGGATTCACCACGGAGCTTCTCCACGAACTGCTGCTCGCACACGAGTGGGGCCGGGCCAGAAAAGAGCTTGGCTTTTGCCTGCACTCTGTCAGCGCTCATATGGAATCAACCACACGATGGCACTCTCGACTTGCTTTTAAAGGTATCGCGCTGTGTCCAGCTCGGAAGCCTCCCAATTCCACAGCCAAGTTGGAAAGGTGCCTGCTCTCAACTCGACTGTCAGCCCCAAAAGATTGCTTTGATCTTCCCCTTCCAACTGCAAACTCTTATTTGCACCACACTCTAGTGGCCTTTGCCTTAAAAATTCTTTTCACTCTCACAAGAATCTGGCTACAAACTTGAGAACATCTGGCAAAAGCAGAGCTCACAAAGATGCCAGCTGAGAAAGCTCTAGCTGCCGACAACTTCAACTGCACCCGTCGAGGTACCAGCACACACCCTGCTATCGGCCCTTTCCTTCTCAGCTCTTGCTACCATCCTAACCCTGCAGTCTCACTGAGTCTGCATCCGACTCAGTCGAGACCTGCAGGGTCTAGGATGGTAGCAAGAGCTGAGCCAAGGAAAAAGCCGACAGCATGGCGTGTGTGCATTCCCACTGACAGTTCAACAGCACTAAGCCAGAGAACTGCCTATGGGCAAAAGTCTTAAAATTCACTAAGACCAACCAATGTACACATGCAAAGTTGTTTCCTTTGCAAAAGAGAGGAATTAGAAGCCCATCTCCAATGAAATGGCATCCCCTCCTCCAAAATACAGAACATCCAGGGACTGATCCCATGCAAAGGTGCCAGAACACTGTTCCTCAGCATTACCTAGGCTGCTAGGTAGGCTACCCACCAAGACTGAGCAGAGCGGTTTACCTTGTCCAAAAGACGGTGTTGCCAGAATTTCAGAAGGCCACTTCTGAGACGCGGAAACCACCTGCCAAAACTGAATCTTTCAAGAGGCCACCTTCCAAAGATGGATTCCATGTCCGTAAAGTGTACAAACTGAAGCAATGCTTCCACACCAGATATGTCAGGACAGAAAGCAGCTGGTGCCCCGGACCTCCACTAGGCAGCTTCTTCTCTGCGCCTCCAGCGCTGGGGTTGCGTGCTTTCCTTCCCATGAAAAAGCCTTGCCATTCTCCTTCAGGAGCTTACCAAGCCAAAGTTGCATAGCACCTCCAGTATTGCATACGTCCAACAATTACTCCTACCCAGAAGGGGCCAGGAGAGAAATGTCTTGCTGGACTGTACCTCCCCATGGTACCTTTCCTTCTGCTCCACTGACACTGGCACTATGGCCTTTGCTTCTCAAGGAAAGGCACTCCGAGTCTTTTGGCTGGGACTTGCCTTCTCTACCTTGCCCAGTTTTTCCTAGCCTCCTCTTGCTTTGCTTGCCTTTCTTGCATCTGCCTTCCCTTGCCCTGCCTACATCGTCCTTGCTTTGCTTTGCCTTGCCTACCACTCTTTACCTTGCCTTCCATGCAGGCAAGGCAACACAAGGCAAGTGTAGGCAATTGGAGGCAAGTCAAGGGGGAGGTAGACAAGGCCAGAGCAGTGAGGGGAAAGCAAATGGAGTGGTAGGCAAGAGAAGGTCCAGAAGTTAGAGGCAAGGCTAGGCATAAGAAGGTAAGCCCAGTGATGGGTAGGCCAGGCAGAAACAGGAAGGAGTAGGCAAAGCAAGGCCGTGGAGGAAAGCTGTAGCCAGGTGGGGCATGGGCACAGAAGAGAACTCAAAGCCATGGAGGTTTAGCAGGGCAAGAAGAGGAAACTCTTGGGTTGCCAAGGCAAGGCAGCTGCTGGTAGACAAAAGCGGCCAGGAAACACTGACTTGACTGGTCTTGCTCTCACCTGTGCCAGCTCTAATCTGCACCTAAAACACTGGGGCTACCTGCTTTCCTTCCAATGCAGAAGAACTGTCATCTTGGTCCCAGAGCTCAGAAGACAAATGTGGATTGCCAGTCCAAAATCCTGTACATGCAAGAATTGATGCCAGAAAAAAGCTGCTGGGACAGACGGGTTTGGCTCCTATGGGCTTCCTCTTCCATGCTCCTGAAACGCTGCGGGTATGTGAAGGCCTTGAAGGCTTCCTGAGGGAAGCAGGCAGGGCAAGGCAAGTTGAAGAAATGCCACGAAAAGAGGGGTCTTGAATTCCAGGTGGGGGAGGGGTGAGCAAGGTCCTGCAAGGCAAGTGAAGGCTTTGAGGGCAACAGAAGGCAACTGCTGCATTTACAGGGCAAGGCAAGGCAAGGGAGAGATAAGCAAGACAATGAGAGTTCTAGAAAAAGAAGGGAAGGGAAGGCAAGGCTGGGCCTGGACAAATGGGTGGGGAAGTCAAGGTGGGGATGGCTGAGCAAATCAGTGCAGGGCAGTGGAGGGATGGAAGAGCGGGAATGGTCACTTAAGTTCATACAACATAACCTGTCAAATTCTTTGCACCCATGCCCACGCAGTAAAAGCAAAAAATCAATTGCTGCTTGATTTTGGAATATAGCATGTCTAATGCTGTCTACATCAATTAACGAGTCAGCTATCGCTATGCTGGTAGCATTACTAAACTTGGCCAACCAACAGCCAGGTTTGTTCAGGCTCCTGAGGCCTTGTGCACTTGCAAGCCCAGGAGCCGATGAAGAGGCAGTGATTATCTTGGCAGTGTTCCAGAACTCAGCTGTATCTCTGCAGGCAGAAGTAAAAGCATGTATGCTGTGAGTATGAGAGTGGTGAGTTCAGTTTTGTTGGCTCCATAGTGCAATTGTCATCTTTAGAGAAAAGAGGGTTACTTCCCCCAAAGTAGATGGACCACCTTTAATTGCCATTGGCACTCTGGTCCATGCTCAGTCCGCACAGATTAAGAAAATGCCCTGCGGGAGTTGCATATGCATACTAAAACTCAAGGTTAGTTTTAGTTTGTGATTGAATTACACCGGTGTGAAACACTTGGGTAGCATGGTGTTGTGGCATTGACCCACCAAGCCATAGGGCTATTCCTTGTGCTGAGAAATGTGAAGGTGGTACAGCTATGTGCATTCAAGGTGCCTAAAATCTGCAGTTCCTGTGGGGGTAAAGCAGGGAATTTCCCACGGGGAGACAATGTATCCGGGCAGGCTGAGGGTGAGGCCTATACTAGGCCTAACTCCATGTTTGTTATCTGCAGAAGCTGTTTGGAAATCGAATATAATTAGCTCACGATCCTCTACTGTAAAAACATGTAGCGTGGTGCCAGCTTTACCTGTCTGCCTATACAGCTTTAATAAGACAATTTAAATGCAATTGTTTTTGCCATGTAGACACATGTGCTTTACATCTCAAACCGTTTGTAATTATTTTTACAGAAAGCTGTCCTACCATCAGCAACTTAAGCAGGTCTTAAATGCAATTTTCCAAGAACGTGCAGTGCTATCATCCCTGTGAGTAAAGCTGCATCTCGAAAACATCTTAATAAACTTACATTTATCTTAGAGGAGTGAACAGGCATTTTCCACATGACTGTAAATCTGCCACACTTTAGATTTATTTCTTGATATTATTCGCAAATGTTTAACTGCTGTATGATGAATTTTCAGTAGTTTCTTGTGCGAAGAAAGTCAAAATAAGTTAAATTCTGCTGTATCTAAAACTCTTAAGGTATACTCTTAATCTTGTATCTAATTTTAGTAAATTTAAAGTTAAAAGAATGCAAAGGCATTCAGAGTGACTACCTCACTGACTTCAAAGGACTATTTTTCTTTCCATAGGTATACCTTAATCAGTATCTGTGTGCGTACAAGTGTGAAAGTGCTGCAGCAAATGTACTAAGAATGTTGTTTGAGTCTTTTATGTCTTTTGAGTTTATAAGTCAGACCTGTCAACTTTAAGTTGATCAAAATTTATGTAAAGTCTGTTGGTTTTCAGTTTGATTAAGAAGTTGAATTTTGGTAACCTCTGAAAGAAAGAAAAGAGAAAACAGACGCTTGTAGTCGAGTGAAGAAAATTTCCATGTTTGTGAGTGGTGGTGTTGTTTAGTGAATTTGTAACAGCTGGCAGAGGGGTGTAACTTGCTGCCTCAGAGCCAGAACTGGCTGAGTAGAATCCTGAGGCCAATTCTGTAAAGCATTTTGTGGCCTAAGAGTCAGTTAGCCCCGTAATAACTTTAACAAAGGCAAGTTTAATTTTGTTTTCCTGTACATGTGTGTGAATTGTCTCTGTTAATTTGTATTTTATCAGCATGTAAGTCTGGGTAGAGGCACCTATGAGATAGGACTTATTTTTTAAGTGCTTGACATTAATTTTTGCTTTCAATGATGTTAACTTTAAGCTCTGTTAGATTTATCTTAATTTTAAGTGAAGTTAAAGTTTAAGTTCTGTCAAAACATGAAATTCTAGATGTGTTGTTAAAGTAATGATATGAATTTACTAAGCTTTTACAGAGAGCATTACCCAGAAAACATTATTTGATGCTATACATATGTGTCTCTTTGTTCACAGCTATTTGTAATTTGTTTATGGTACCATTGATTATTTAGTTAAAACTAAACCACAACACCGATCTGCAAGAAGTATATTGCTTTAAAGAATTGATATTAATAGAAGCTTGTTTAGAAGATTTAGAGAGACCCTCTCAGGTAAGGCCTGGGCTCTGGCCAAGTCCTGGCCCTAAGCTGATCGGGTACTGAATCTTGAATCCCAGATGTTTCTACCCTAAAACTGCAATTGAGTCATTTTGGCTCACCAATTGGGCTTGGAGAGCTGGAACCCCTTTTCAGGTAAACTTGACAACCTTGCCCGGGAAAGGTCTTCAAGTCTCACCTGTAAAATGGGACTCTCCCGTGATTGTGGACTCTGGGTAGTAGCTAATAGTTAAATGGTTAATGATCTGTATATTTTTAAAGTACTGTTCTCTATCTCTTATGTATTGCACCTGTAGTTGTATCTGTTGCCTTAATTACCTTTGCTCATAATGCAAAACCCACAATTGAGTGTATAATAACAGTCTTGCTCTCACCTGTGCCAGCTCTAATCTGCACCTAAAACACTGGGGCTACCTGCTTTCCTTCCAATGCAGAAGAACTGTCATCTTGGTCCCAGAGCTCAGAAGACAAATGTGGATTGCCAGTCCAAAATCCTGTACATGCAAGAATTGATGCCAGAAAAAAGCTGCTGGGACAGACGGGTTTGGCTCCTATGGGCTTCCTCTTCCATGCTCCTGAAACGCTGCGGGTATGTGAAGGCCTTGAAGGCTTCCTGAGGGAAGCAGGCAGGGCAAGGCAAGTTGAAGAAATGCCACGAAAAGAGGGGTCTTGAATTCCAGGTGGGGGAGGGGTGAGCAAGGTCCTGCAAGGCAAGTGAAGGCTTTGAGGGCAACAGAAGGCAACTGCTGCATTTACAGGGCAAGGCAAGGCAAGGGAGAGATAAGCAAGACAATGAGAGTTCTAGAAAAAGAAGGGAAGGGAAGGGAAGGCAAGGCTGGGCCTGGACAAATGGGTGGGGAAGTCAAGGTGGGGATGGCTGAGCAAATCAGTGCAGGGCAGTGGAGGGATGGAAGAGCGGGAATGGTCACTTAAGTTCATACAACATAACCTGTCAAATTCTTTGCACCCATGCCCACGCAGTAAAAGCAAAAAATCAATTGCTGCTTGATTTTGGAATATAGCATGTCTAATGCTGTCTACATCAATTAACAAGTCAGCTATCGCTATGCTGGTAGCATTACTAAACTTGGCCAACCAACAGCCAGGTTTGTTCAGGCTCCTGAGGCCTTGTGCACTTGCAAGCCCAGGAGCCGATGAAGAGGCAGTGATTATCTTGGCAGTGTTCCAGAACTCAGCTGTATCTCTGCAGGCAGAAGTAAAAGCATGTATGCTGTGAGTATGAGAGTGGTGAGTTCAGTTTTGTTGGCTCCATAGTGCAATTGTTATCTTTAGAGAAAAGAGGGTTACTTTCCCCAAAGTAGATGGACCACCTTTAATTGCCATTGGCACTCTGGTCCATGCTCAGTCCGCACAGATTAAGAAAATGCCCTGCGGGAGTTGCATATGTATACTAAAACTCAAGGTTAGTTTTAGTTTGTGATTGAATTACACCGGTGTGAAACACTTGGGTAGCATGGTGTTGTGGCATTGACCCACCAAGCCATAGGGCTATTCCTTGTGCTGAGAAATGTGAAGGTGGTACAGCTATGTGCATTCAAGGTGCCTAAAATCTGCAGTTCCTGTGGGGGTAAAGCAGGGAATTTCCCACGGGGAGACAATGTATCCGGGCAGGCTGAGGAGGCAGGGGTGCTGTTCCATAACTGTGGCAGTTCAGGGGTGGTGAGAAGGACGCCGATCAGACACTTTGTGAATGGCTTCTGAGGCGCAGCAGTGCTAAGGCATAAGGGATCTTGTCCAGTTGCCTTAGCCAGGGTCACCCAGATGTTTTGCTCCAGGGGGTGTATGGGTTGCAGGTATCCTGTTAAATCACAAACAGAAGAGCAGTTACCTCCCCCCTCTTCCTGCTCCCACCCATTACTCCTGCCGACGTAAGTGCGGAGTGGGTACTTGGCACCAGTGCCATTCCCCTGGAACAGTCATAGTAACCACCTTGTTTGCTTCTGCTCCTATCACCTCAAGTGGCGATAAGACCGGGTTTCTGGGGCGTGGTGGGGGGGGGGGTGGATACCATAGCTTGGCACCTGACAAGCAAGACTATGTGGGACTTTGAATGGATAGGGAGGGCAAAACCCACAGAGAAGACTGATCCTATAGTTCCAGTAGGGAGAATATGGGTAGAAGGAGCTGTGTTTTGAGTGCTTAAAGTGAACGGTCTTTCATTTTTCCAGTGTTTGTAACAGTGCAGCTGGAGAATAACTCATCTGAAATGCTGCCTTTTTCAGCCTAGAAATGAAACTCAAGATCCTTTCAGTATAGGAGATAAGATAAAAGGGGATCTTTACTGGAGCTCCAGGGACAGTTCCAGGAAGAATATCCACAAAAGCCCACCCCTCCCCCCGGCTGAATACAGTCTTCTAGGTTTTAGGAAATTAGCATCATTGATCAAAAGCACCAATTCAGAGGACAAGTGGGGATGCAATTCCCCCCAGGTCAAGCCCCTTCTCTGGAGCCCCCCCACCCTTGGTACTAGTTGGACTTGTTGACTAAAATGTGTCTTGAAGATCTTGTTGTCAGGCTTGGTTCCCAGGAAGAAGCAAGACAGGAGAGGGGCCTTGTGCCCTCCAGGGCTTGGAGCTCTGCAATGAGTTTGGTCTTTCTGGCTGGGGAAAAACTACTGGCAAGGTCACAAATACAGAAAAGTAAAAAGGCAAAAATCACTTTGGCATCAGAAGCAAAGGTAAAATTAATGTAAAAAGCAAGCTAAGATACATCTGAAAACTTCTCTGCTTTCTTCATCTTCCCCTTATGCAAAGAGGCTTTTGATTTGCAGGATTTTCATTTTATCCAAAGGCATTCATTCCATAGGTGCCAAAACCATCCCACAATGATAAGTGAAATATAGTCAGTAGGGACAATAGGGACTGGCATCCACCGCAAAGGAGAGGAAAGATCATTTCCAGAACACTAGTTTTATTTAACTGTGGTGAAAAGTGGGAGCTGAGTTTTGTTTAGAATTAGCCAGAAGAAGCTCTTAATTATTCTCTGCTGCTGCTGCTCTTATACCTTTTCATAATTACTGTGGCACATTAAGATTGGCTGCTAGCAAACAATGACAAGGCTGTCTAACAAACAATGGCAATTCAAGCAATAATACAATGAGCTATACTGATGCCTTCAGGTATTTCTAGTTTTTTACTCTTCATGTAGCTGTAACTTGCTGTAGTTCTGTGCTTCTTACAAAGTGCTAAAATCCCCTGTTCCCAGCACCTTTAGCCAAAACAAGACTCTCTGAGTACAGATTCAAGGACATATTCATTGCCTTAGGGCTTGAAAATATGTAAACAACTGTGAGATGGGGGGAGCAGGCCTGGGGTGGTTAACATCATCACCTGAGGGTACGATTGGAGAATTAAGGGCCAATATGCTAATGAAACAGAACTTATAAAAGGTGAAGAGCTCGTGACTCGGGGTCCATTTTGGGTGTCGTCCCCGACAGGGGACTTTGTTTGCCTGAATCTACCTTTAAGGCCTCTGCAGGCCTTAAATAAATTGTCTGCTTTTTATACTCCTAATTTGTCTTGGCCTCTGTTTCAGGTAGCCTGTCTTTTAGGCTACAATACAAGCAAAAGTAGAGTTGGTTACAAAAACCGGATGTGCTAGGAAGGCCGGAAGTTGGTATGACAGAGTTAAAAATTGGATGTGCTAGGGAGACCGGAAGTTTTAACCACAGAGTTAAAACTGAAGGTGCTAGGAAGACCGGAAGTTTTGTATCATAGAGTTGAATCGGAGTGTGCTAGGGAGACCGGAAGTTTTAATCACAGAGTTGAAACTGAAGGTGCTAGGAAAACCGGAAGGAGGAAGTGGAGTCAAGCAAGAAAGTTTTCTTCATTCTCTTTTCTTCATTATCTCGTGGACATGCACAACAAGCACAGGACCAAATATGGCAGGGCCTTTGACATGAATTCAGTCGCAGACACAAGCAGTAAGCAGGTCTAGGGTAGGGAATGGGCATGAAAGGGAATGCACAGCAATGGTGGTTTAGCAAGGCAAGACAGGTGAGGTTCATAGATTGCTGGCAGGCGGAAGTGGCCAGGAAAGACTGATTTGACTGGCCTTGCTCTCACCTGCACCATCTCTAATCTGCACCTAAAACACTGGGGCTACCTGCTTTCCTTCCAATGCAGAAGAACTGTCATTTTGGTTCCGGAGCCCAGAAGACAAATGTGGATTGCCTGTCCAAAATTCCATACATGCAAGAATTGATGCCAGGCAAAAGCTGCTGGGACAGACAGGTCTGGCTTCACGTGACCTCCTATGGGCTTCCTCTTCCATGCTCCTGAAACACTGCGGGTATGTGAAGGCCTTGAAGGCTTCCTGAGGGAAGCAGGCAGGGCAAGGCAAGTTGAAGAATTGTCACGAAAAGAAGGGTCTTGAATTCCAGGTGGGGGAGGGGTGAGCAAGGTCCTGCAAGGCAAGTGAGGACTTTGAGGGCAACAGAAGGCAACTGCTGTGTTTACAGGGCAAGGCAAGGCAAGGGGGAGGTAGGCAAGGCAATGAGAGTCCCAGAAGGAGAAGGGAAGGGAAGGCTGGGCCTGGACAAATGGGTGGGGAAGTCAAGGTGGGGATGGCCGAGCAAGTCAGTGCAGGGCAGTGGAGGGATGGAAGAGCGGGAATGGTCACTTAAGTTCATACAACATAACCTGTCAAATTCTTTGCACCCATGCCCACGCAGTAAAAGCAAAAAATCAATTGCTGCTTGATTTTGGAATATAGCATGTCTAATGCTGTCTACATCAATTAACGAGTCAGCTATCGCTATGCTGGTAGCATTACTAAACTTGGCCAACCAACAGCCAGGTTTGTTCAGGCTCCTGAGGCCTTGTGCACTTGCAAGCCCAGGAGCCGATGAAGAGGCAGTGATTATCTTGGCAGTGTTCCAGAACTCAGCTGTATCTCTGCAGGCAGAAGTAAAAGCATGTATGCTGTGAGTATGAGAGTGGTGAGTTCAGTTTTGTTGGCTCCATAGTGCAATTGTCATCTTTAGAGAAAAGAGGGTTACTTTCCCCAAAGTAGATGTATTAGAGTAATATTGTCCTGGTTTCCTTCTGCAATGATGTAGCCAGACTCTCTGCATCCATTTTCAAAGCATGTGGGTTTATTTCTTGAGTAGATGAGGTAGGGAAGTGGGACCGACCACGTGGCGGCTTCTCGCAGCTCCGTGGTGATCCCACATGGTAAGAGGGGAGAGGGAAGTTGCAAGCAGGGAGTGAAAAATGCAGTCTGAGCAAAATTTGCTTTGTTCGCTTAGTTAACAGGTTTCCTGATGAATATGCTAATTTCTACTAACCAATTTAGGAGGAGATACAAGTTCTACGTCATTTGTGTATAGCCTATGAGAGTTCTCAGATTACCATAGCAGCTCCAGGTTTAGATCTTTGCAAAGCTGGTTTTTCCAGTTTGTATTTCAATCAGCTGGTATGCTTATTTTTTCTCTAGCTCAAACTCAGTTTTTAATTCTATTCTTTCTTTTGCTGAGTAATAATATGTAGGAGAGCTTTCTGCTCCTTCTCCAACATCTCCCCCGTTTTGATGAACTACTAAGATATAAGCTTTTTTACACATTGAAGTATACAGGGAATTGCTATTAACACTACAATTATTACTATAAACACAATTAAACTTATTTTAAAGAGTTCCTTTAGCCAAGATATGAAGTTCTAGTCATGAAACAAATTGTTTAGCTAAGATGGGTCATTTACTGTAATTTGGTTGGCTAAATTTCTTAAGTTTTGTAGTTGTTTATGAATGGATACAGTATAATTAGATAATATTATATAATACAATTTTTAAAAAAAAATTTTACAGTTATGTTTATATGGTAATGGAAGAGAATTAATGTTTTAATTAAACAAGTTGTAAGGGGTTTGTTAGGGCTTTGTGTTGTATTAGAGTTTGTAAACTTGGCTAAAGTAATTCAGGCTTTTTTGTCATTGATTTGAATTACAAGTAAAACTTTATTATAACAATTAATACAAAGAAAAAAAATCATAACATATATTCATGTAAATTATAAAGTTCATTTTGTTTTTGGGCTGTCTTTTTTGACAGATTACTTTTTCTTGTTGGTTTTGCTAGCTCAGCTGTGGGTTTTTGCTTCTCGTGTTTTTGTTTTTTCTTTTTTCTTTTTTCTTTTTTTTTTTTTTTTCTTTTTTCTGCGACTGCTTGCTGATGTGACAGGATTTCTCATACTTTTGCTGGAATTTCTTCGAGCTTTGTACCTGTGAAAACAAAAGAAAATGCCTTCTCCCAAGTTACAAGACCTGTATGGTTTTTGTATTTGTTTTGATTTTAAATTTTTAATCAAATTTGGGGGGTTGTATTTCAATTTTGCTTTTTAGGTGGTTAGGAAATATTAGTATATGAAGGGGTCAGGTCCCTCTGGAAAGCTTTTTTGAAAATTACAGACATGCAAAGCTTTATGTCGCTTTCTTTGAGGTGTAACCTGGGATTCTCCCCCTCTCTGTTGATATAAAAGGGTTTGTAAAATTTGGTATATATTTTTTGTATTATTTTTTGATTTGTGGGGGAGTAAGAAATATTGAATGGTCGGGGAGAAGTGGAATTATTTAAGGATATAGGTGATATTTGTAAAGGATACAGAGGAATATTATTAGGTTTGAATTGTTGGAAATTGTCTGTGTTAAAGTATTTGTTATGTTAGACGGTGTTGTCTTTTGTTGTAGGTGGGTCGGTGAGGAGAAAGAAGCGTCAGGTGGTGCTCGGGGCGTGAATGGCTTTGTAGATAGCAGCGGTGGGAGGTCGGTGCTGTTTGGATGGCGGCGAGGAAGTTGGAAAAAGTTTGGTGGGGTGCATGGAAAAGTTGTCGGCGAAGATAGGGGTGCTGGACGGAACCGGATTTTCGACGGTGTTTTGGGATACGGTCGTGGTGTGCTGAACACGGGGTGGATCGTTGCAGAGACGGGATGGCTCGTCTGTGTCGGGATAGGCGGCGGCGGTGGTGCTTCGTTGTCGTGGAGCCGTGGGGGAGGGATGGGTGGTGTCAAGCGGCGAATGCCGCCGGAGGCGGCAGGGGAGGTCGGGACGGGCACGGTGGCTTGTGCGGGAATGCGAACGAGAAAACAGGGACTCGTGGAGGAGGAGGGAGGGGCTGCCGCAGGCGGAAGGGGAGTGTTTCTGCGCTGCCCCGGGACGGGGGTTGGGTCGCTCGCCCGCGCCATGGTGGAGCCGTGGACCGCGCCGGCTCCAGCACGGGGAGGCGGCGAAGGGAGTGTCCGTGCCGCCGGAACGGGCAGCAGGACACGCGGGGGGGGGGGAAAGAGGCGCGCTCGGAGGCGGCAGGGGCGGACTGCAGGGGGGGGGAGGGGGGGAGGGAAAGAGGCGCGCTCGGAGGCGGCAGGGGCGGACTGCGGGGGGGGGAGGGGGGGAGGGAAGGGGAAGGGACAGGGGAGCCAGACTCTCTGCATCCATTTTCAAAGCATGTGGGTTTATTTCTTGAGTAGATGAGGTAGGGAAGTGGGACCGACCACGTGGCGGCTTCTCGCAGCTCCGTGGTGATCCCACATGGTAAGAGGGGAGAGGGAAGTTGCAAGCAGGGAGTGAAAAATGCAGTCTGAGCAAAATTTGCTTTGTTCGCTTAGTTAACAGGTTTCCTGATGAATATGCTAATTTCTACTAACCAATTTAGGAGGAGATACAAGTTCTACGTCATTTGTGTATAGCCTATGAGAGTTCTCAGATTACCATAGCAGCTCCAGGTTTAGATCTTTGCAAAGCTGGTTTTTCCAGTTTGTATTTCAATCAGCTGGTATGCTTATTTTTTCTCTAGCTCAAACTCAGTTTTTAATTCTATTCTTTCTTTTGCTGAGTAATAATATGTAGGAGAGCTTTCTGCTCCTTCTCCAACATAGATGGACCACCTTTAATTGCCATTGGCACTCTGGTCCATGCTCAGTCCGCACAGATTAAGAAAATGCCCTGCGGGAGTTGCATATGTATACTAAAACTCCAGGTTAGTTTTAGTTTGTGATTGAATTACACCGGTGTGAAACACTTGGGTAGCATGGTGTTGTGGCATTGACCCACCAAGCCATAGGGCTATTCCTTGTGCTGAGAAATGTGAAGGTGGTACAGCTATGTGCATTCAAGGTGCCTAAAATCTGCAGTTCCTGTGGGGGTAAAGCAGGGAATTTCCCACGGGGAGACAATGTATCCGGGCAGGCTGAGGAGGCAGGGGTGCTGTTCCATAACTGTGGCAGTTCAGGGGTGGTGAGAAGGATGCCGATCAGACACTTTGTGAATGGCTTCTGAGGCGCAGCAGTGCTAAGGCATAAGGGATCTTGTCCAGTTGCCTTAGCCAGGGTCACCCAGATGTTTTGCTCCAGGGGGTGTATGGGTTGCAGGTATCCTGTTAAATCACAAACAGAAGAGCAGTTACCTCCCCCCTCTTCCTGCTCCCACCCATTACTCCTGCCGACGTAAGTGCGGAGTGGGTACTTGGCACCAGTGCCATTCCCCTGGAACAGTCATAGTAACCACCTTGTTTGCTTCTGCTCCTATCACCTCAAGTGGCGATAAGACCGGGTTTCTGGGGCGTGGTGGGGGGGGGGGGGGGTGGATACCATAGCTTGGCACCTGACAAGCAAGACTATGTGGGACTTTGAATGGATAGGGAGGGCAAAACCCACAGAGAAGACTGATCCTATAGTTCCAGTAGGGAGAATATGGGTAGAAGGAGCTGTGTTTTGAGTGCTTAAAGTGAACGGTCTTTCATTTTTCCAGTGTTTGTAACAGTGCAGCTGGAGAATAACTCATCTGAAATGCTGCCTTTTTCAGCCTAGAAATGAAACTCAAGATCCTTTCAGTATAGGAGATAAGATAAAAGGGGATCTTTACTGGAGCTCCAGGGACAGTTCCAGGAAGAATATCCACAAAAGCCCACCCCTCCCCCCGGCTGAATACAGTCTTCTAGGTTTTAGGAAATTAGCATCATTGATCAAAAGCACCAATTCAGAGGACAAGTGGGGATGCAATTCCCCCCAGGTCAAGCCCCTTCTCTGGAGCCCCCCCACCCTTGGTACTAGTTGGACTTGTTGACTAAAATGTGTCTTGAAGATCTTGTTGTCAGGCTTGGTTCCCAGGAAGAAGCAAGACAGGAGAGGGGCCTTGTGCCCTCCAGGGCTTGGAGCTCTGCAATGAGTTTGGTCTTTCTGGCTGGGGAAAAACTACTGGCAAGGTCACAAATACAGAAAAGTAAAAAGGCAAAAATCACTTTGGCATCAGAAGCAAAGGTAAAATTAATGTAAAAAGCAAGCTAAGATACATCTGAAAACTTCTCTGCTTTCTTCATCTTCCCCTTATGCAAAGAGGCTTTTGATTTGCAGGATTTTCATTTTATCCAAAGGCATTCATTCCATAGGTGCCAAAACCATCCCACAATGATAAGTGAAATATAGTCAGTAGGGACAATAGGGACTGGCATCCACCGCAAAGGAGAGGAAAGATCATTTCCAGAACAATAGTTTTATTTAACTGTGGTGAAAAGTGGGAGCTGAGTTTTGTTTAGAATTAGCCAGAAGAAGCTCTTAATTATTCTCTGCTGCTGCTGCTCTTATACCTTTTCATAATTACTGTGGCACATTAAGATTGGCTGCTAGCAAACAATGACAAGGCTGTCTAACAAACAATGGCAATTCAAGCAATAATACAATGAGCTATACTGATGCCTTCAGGTATTTCTAGTTTTTTACTCTTCATGTAGCTGTAACTTGCTGTAGTTCTGTGCTTCTTACAAAGTGCTAAAATCCCCTGTTCCCAGCACCTTTAGCCAAAACAAGACTCTCTGAGTACAGATTCAAGGACATATTCATTGCCTTAGGGCTTGAAAATATGTAAACAACTGTGAGATGGGGGGAGCAGGCCTGGGGTGGTTAACATCATCACCTGAGGGTACGATTGGAGAATTAAGGGCCAATATGCTAATGAAACAGAACTTATAAAAGGTGAAGAGCTCGTGACTCGGGGTCCATTTTGGGTGTCGTCCCCGACAGGGGACTTTGTTTGCCTGAATCTACCTTTAAGGCCTCTGCAGGCCTTAAATAAATTGTCTGCTTTTTATACTCCTAATTTGTCTTGGCCTCTGTTTCAGGTAGCCTGTCTTTTAGGCTACAATACAAGCAAAAGTAGAGTTGGTTACAAAAACCGGATGTGCTAGGAAGGCCGGAAGTTGGTATGACAGAGTTAAAAATTGGATGTGCTAGGGAGACCGGAAGTTTTAACCACAGAGTTAAAACTGAAGGTGCTAGGAAGACCGGAAGTTTTGTATCATAGAGTTGAATCGGAGTGTGCTAGGGAGACCGGAAGTTTTAATCACAGAGTTGAAACTGAAGGTGCTAGGAAAACCGGAAGGAGGAAGTGGAGTCAAGCAAGAAAGTTTTCTTCATTCTCTTTTCTTCATTATCTCGTGGACATGCACAACAAGCACAGGACCAAATATGGCAGGGCCTTTGACATGAATTCAGTCGCAGACACAAGCAGTAAGCAGGTCTAGGGTAGGGAATGGGCATGAAAGGGAATGCACAGCAATGGTGGTTTAGCAAGGCAAGACAGGTGAGGTTCATAGATTGCTGGCAGGCGGAAGTGGCCAGGAAAGACTGATTTGACTGGCCTTGCTCTCACCTGCACCATCTCTAATCTGCACCTAAAACACTGGGGCTACCTGCTTTCCTTCCAATGCAGAAGAACTGTCATTTTGGTTCCGGAGCCCAGAAGACAAATGTGGATTGCCTGTCCAAAATTCCATACATGCAAGAATTGATGCCAGGCAAAAGCTGCTGGGACAGACAGGTCTGGCTTCACGTGACCTCCTATGGGCTTCCTCTTCCATGCTCCTGAAACACTGCGGGTATGTGAAGGCCTTGAAGGCTTCCTGAGGGAAGCAGGCAGGGCAAGGCAAGTTGAAGAATTGTCACGAAAAGAAGGGTCTTGAATTCCAGGTGGGGGAGGGGTGAGCAAGGTCCTGCAAGGCAAGTGAGGGCTTTGAGGGCAACAGAAGGCAACTGCTGTGTTTACAGGGCAAGGCAAGGCAAGGGGGAGGTAGGCAAGGCAATGAGAGTCCCAGAAGGAGAAGGGAAGGCAAGGCTGGGCCTGGACAAATGGGTGGGGAAGTCAAGGTGGGGATGGCCGAGCAAGTCAGTGCAGGGCAGTGGAGGGATGGAAGAGCGGGAATGGTCACTTAAGTTCATACAACATAACCTGTCAAATTCTTTGCACCCATGCCCACGCAGTAAAAGCAAAAAATCAATTGCTGCTTGATTTTGGAATATAGCATGTCTAATGCTGTCTACATCAATTAACGAGTCAGCTATCGCTATGCTGGTAGCATTACTAAACTTGGCCAACCAACAGCCAGGTTTGTTCAGGCTCCTGAGGCCTTGTGCACTTGCAAGCCCAGGAGCCGATGAAGTGGCAGTGTTCCAGAACTCAGCTGTATCTCTGCAGGCAGAAGTAAAAGCATGTATGCTGTGAGTATGAGAGTGGTGAGTTCAGTTTTGTTGGCTCCATAGTGCAATTGTCATCTTTAGAGAAAAGAGGGTTACTTTCCCCAAAGTAGATGGACCACCTTTAATTGCCATTGGCACTCTGGTCCATGCTCAGTCCACACAGATTAAGAAAATGCCCTGCGGGAGTTGCATATGTATACTAAAACTCAAGGTTAGTTTTAGTTTGTGATTGAATTACACCGGTGTGAAACACTTGGGTAGCATGGTGTTGTGGCATTGACCCACCAAGCCATAGGGCTATTCCTTGTGCTGAGAAATGTGAAGGTGGTACAGCTATGTGCATTCAAGGTGCCTAAAATCTGCAGTTCCTGTGGGGGTAAAGCAGGGAATTTCCCACGGGGAGACAAGGTATCTGGGCAGGCTGAGGGTGGGGCCTATACTAGGCCTAACTCCATGTTTGTTATTTGCAGAAGCTGTTTGGAAATCGAATATAATTAGCTCACGATCCTCTACTGTAAAAACATGTAGCGTGGTGCCAGCTTTACCTGTCTGCCTATACAGCTTTAATAAGACAATTTAAATGCAATTGTTTTTGCCATGTAGACACATGTGCTTTACATCTCAAACCGTTTGTAATTATTTTTACAGAAAGCTGTCTTACCATCAGCAAGTTAAGCAGGTCTTAAATGCAATTTTCCAAGAACGTGCAGTGCTATCATCCCTGTGAGTAAAGCTGCATCTCGAAAACATCTTAATAAACTTACATTTATCTTAGAGGAGTGAACAGGCATTTTCCACATGACTGTAAATCTGCCACACTTTAGATTTATTTCTTGATATTATTTGCAAATGTTTAACTGCTGTATGATGAATTTTCAGTAGTTTCTTGTGCGAAGAAAGTCAAAATAAGTTAAATTCTGCTGTATCTAAAACTCTTAAGGTATACTCTTAATCTTGTATCTAATTTTAGTAAATTTAAAGTTAAAAGAATGCAAAGGCATTCAGAGTGACTACCTCACTGAATTCAAAGGACTATTTTTCTTTCCATAGGTATACCTTAATCAGTATCTGTGTGCATACAAGTGTGAAAGTGCTGCAGCAAATGTACTAAGAATGTTGTTTGAGTCTTTTATGCCTTTTGAGTTTATAAGTCAGACCTGTCAACTTTAAGTTGATCAAAATTTATGTAAAGTCTGTTGGTTTTCAGTTTGATTAAGAAGTTGAATTTTGGTAACCTCTGAAAGAAAGAAAAGAGAAAACAGACGCTTGTAGTCGAGTGAAGAAAATTTCCATGTTTGTGAGTGGTGGTGTTGTTTAGTGAATTTGTAACAGCTGGCAGAGGGGTGTAACTTGCTGCTTCAGAGCCAGAACTGGCTGAGTAGCATCCTGAGGCCAATTCTGTAAAGCATTTTGTGGCCTAAGAGTCAGTTAGCCCCATAATAACTTTAGCAAAGGCAAGTTTAATTTTGTTTTCCTGTACATGTGTGTGAATTGTCTCTGTTAATTTGTATTTTATCAGCATGTAAGTCTGGGTAGAGGCACCTATGAGATAGGACTTATTTTTTAAGTGCTTGACATTAATTTTTGCTTTCAATGATGTTAACTTTAAGCTCTGTTAGATTTATCTTAATTTTAAGTGAAGTTAAAGTTTAAGTTCTGTCAAAACATGAAATTCTAGATGTGTTGTTAAAGTAATGATATGAATTTACTAAGCTTTTACAGAGAGCATTACCCAGAAAACATTATTTGATGCTATACATATGTGTCTCTTTGTTCACAGCTATTTGTAATTTGTTTATGGTACCATTGATTATTTAGTTAAAACTAAACCACAACGCCGATCTGCAAGAAGTATATTGCTTGAAAGAATTGATATTAATAGAAGCTTGTTTAGAAGATTTAGAGAGACCCTCTCAGGTAAGGCCTGGGCTCTGGCCAAGTCCTGGCCCTAAGCTGATCGGGTACTGAATCTTTAATCCCAGATGTTTCTACCCTAAAACTGCAATTGAGTCATTTTGGCTCACCAATTGGGCTTGGAGAGCTGGAACCCCTTTTCAGGTAAACTTGACAACCTTGCCCGGGAAAGGTCTTCAAGTCTCACC
>JAXCHO010000674.1:0-190970 GCA_036630365.1 Acanthiza pusilla
TCCCCATAGCGGCCCTGCCCCATAGCGGCCCCATAAACCCTCCTGCCCCACAGATCCCCCTGCTCTACAGGAACAGTTCAGGGACCCTCAGCCCCACAGATCCCACCCTGCCCCACAGATCCCCTGCTCTATAGGAACAGCTTGGGGATCCCCTGCCCCACAGATCCCCTGCCCCATAGCGGCCCTGCCCCACAGATCCCCTGCCCCATAGCGGCCCTGCCCCCACAGATCCGCCTACTCTATAGGGACCCTGCAGTACAGCTGGGGATGCTCTGCCCCACAGATCCAACCCTGCCCCATAGCGACCTCCTGCTCTATAGCAACAGCTTGGGGACCTCCTGCCCCACAGATCCCCTGCCCCATAGCAGCCCTGCCCCACAGATCCGCCTACTCTATAGGGACCCTGCAGTGCAGCTGGGGGAGCCCTGCCCCATAGCGACCCTGCTGCCCCATAGATCCACTGCCCCACAGATCCTCTGCCCTATAGGAACAGCTCGGGGACCTCCTGCCCCACAGATGCTCCTGCCCCATAGAGGCCCTGCCCCACAGATCCCCTGCTCTATAGGGACCCTGCAGTACAGCTCAGGGACCCCTGCCCCATAGCGATCCTGCCCCACAGATCCCACTCTGCCCCACAGCGACCCTTCCCCATAGATCTCACTCTGCCCCATAGCGACCCTGCCCCATAGCGATCCTGCCCCACAGATCCCACCTTGCCCCATAGCGACCCTGCCCCATAGATCCCCTGCTCTATAGGGACCTTGCAGTACAGCTGAGGGACCCCTGCCCCACAGATCTGCCTGCCCCATAGCGGCCCTGCCCCATAGCGGCCCCATAAACCCTCCTGCCCCACAGATCCCCTGCTCTATAGGAACAGCTTGGGGATCCCCTGCCCCACAGATCCCCTGCCCCATAGCAGCCCTGCCCCACAGATCCCCTGCCCCATAGCGATCCTGCCCCACAGATCCCCTGCCCCATAGCGACCCTGCCCCACAGATCCCCCTGCCCCATAGCGATCCTGCCCCACAGATCCCACTCTGCCCCATAGCGACCCTGCTGCCCCACAGATCCCTCTGCTCTATAGGGACCCTGCAGTACAGCTCAGGGACCCCTGCCCCACAGATCCCACCCTGCCCCATAGCGACCCCTGCCCCCATAGCGGCCCTGCCCCACAGATCCGCCTGCTCTATAGGGACCCTGCAGTACAGCTGGGGAGCCCTGCCCCATAGCGACCCTGCTGCCCCATAGATCCCCTGCCCCATAGATCCTCTGCCCTATAGGAACAGCTTGGGGACCTCCTGCCCCACAGATCCCCTGCCCCATAGCAACCGCCTGCTCTATAGGGACCCTACAGTACAGCTGGGGGATCCTGCCCCATAGATCCCCTGCCCCATAGATCCCCTGCCCCATAGATCCCCTGCTCTATAGCAACAGCTTGGGGACCTCCTGCCCTATAGATCCCCCTGTGCCCCATAGCGGCCCTGCCCCATAGCAACCTCCAGCTCTATAGGAATAGCTTAGGGACCGCTGCCCCATAGCGATCCTGCCCCACAGATCCCTCCCTGCCCCATAGCGATCCTGCCCCACAGATCCCTCCCTGCCCCATAGCGATCCTGCCCCACAGATCCCACCCTGCCCCATAGCGACCCTGCCCCACAGATCCCTCCCTGCCCCACAGCGATCCTGCCCCACAGATCCCACCCTGCCCCATAGCGACCCTGCCCCACAGATCCCTCCCTGCCCCATAGCGACCCCATAAATCCCCCAGCCACACTCACCTGCCCCATAGCGCGGCTCCTTCTGCCCCACAGGTCCCACTCGCAGATGGCAATTCCTGCCCCACAGATCACAGTTCCTGCCCCATAGATCCTCTCGTGCCCCACAGATCACAATTCCTGCTCCGTCCATCCATCTCTGCCCCATAGATTGACCCACAGATCCTCGGTCTGCCCAACAGATTGCAATTCCTGCCCCACAGATCTCAATCCCAGCCCCATAGATCTGACCCACAGATCCTAATTCCTGCCCCACAGATCTCAATCGCAGCCCCACAGATCCTCTCTGGCCCCATAGATTCCAATTCCTGCCCCACAGATCTCAATCGCAGCCCCACAGATCCTCTCTGGCCCCATAGATTCCAATTCCTGCCCCACAGATCCTCTCGAGCCCCACAGATTCCATTCCCAGCCCCATAGATTGCAATTCCTGCCCCACAGATTCCCAGCCCCCATAGATTGGCAATTCCTCCCCACAGATCCTCTCAGGTCCCAAGGCCTCGGGCCCCATAGATTGCAATCCTGCCCCACAGATCCCAATCCTCACCCCACAGATCTCAATCGCTGCCCCATAGATCGATTCCAGCCCACAGATATGCAATCCAGCCCCATAAGATTCGCTCCTCTGCCCCACAGATCGATTCCTGCCCCATAGATCCCAATCCCAGCCCCACAGATCTGCCCCACAGGTTCTCTCCTCTGCCCCACAGATCCTCTCCTCTGCCCCATAGATTCTCTCCTCTGCCCCACAGGTTCTCCTCCTCTGCCCCACAGATCCTCTCCTCTGCCCCATAGATTCTCTCCTCTGCCCCACAGATTCTCTCCTCTGCCCCACAGATCCTCTCCTCTGCCCCACAGATCCTCTCCTCTGCCCCATAGATTCTCTCCTCTGCCCCATAGATTCGCTCCTCTGCCCCACAGATCGATTCCTGCCCCATAGATCTCAATCCCAGCCCCACAGATCCTCTCGGGCCCCACAGATCTGCCCCATAGATTCGCTTCTCTGCCCCATAGATTCTCTCCTCTGCCCCACATTTTGCTCCTCTGCCCCACAGATCGATTCCTGCCCCATAGATCGCAATCCCAGCCCCATAGATTGACCCACAGATCCTCACCAGCCCCACAGATTCGCTCCTCTGCCCCACAGATTCTCTCCTCTGCCCCACAGATCCTCTCCTCTGCCCCACAGATCCTCTCGGGCCCCACACGTGGCCCAGGGCCCCGCCCCTCCCCCACCCCAACTTCCTCTTTTGGATTTTTTTTTTTTTTTTTTTTTTTTTTGGGAAATCCCAAAGCTCCCCCGAGTGGCCAAATTGGGGAAATTCACCCCAAAATTTCCTTTTTTTTTTTTTTTTTTTTTTGGATAATTTCATCCTAAATTTGCTCCCAAAAAAAAATCCGATTTTTGGGTAATTTTATCCTAAATTTCCTCCCCAAAATTCTGATTTTTGGGGTAATTTTATCCCAAATTTGCTCCCAAAAATTTCTGATTTTTGGGTCATTTTTGGGGTCATTTTTGGGTCATTTCACCCCAAAATTTCCTTTTTTTTGGTTTTTTTTTTTTTTTTTGGGGGTAATTTCATCCTAAATTTGCTCCCAAAAAAATCCGATTTTTGGGTAATTTTATCCCAAATTTGCTCCCAAAAATTCTGATTTTTTGGGTAATTTTATCCCAAATTTTGCTCCCAAAAATTCTGATTTTTTGGGTAATTTTATCCTAAATTTCCTCCCCAAAATTCTGATTTTTGGGGTAATTTTATCCCAAATTTGCTCCCAAAAATTTCTGATTTTTGGGTCATTTTTGGGGTCATTTTTGGGTCATTTCACCCCAAAATTTCCTTTTTGGTTTTTTTTTTTGGGGATGATTTCACCCCAAAAATTCCATTTTTTGGGGTTTTTTTGGGGTAATTTAATCTCAGATTTCCCCTCCCCCCCCAAAAAAAAATCCAAATTTTTGGGGTAATTTTATCCCAAATTTGGGTAATTTTGGAGGTCATTTCACCCCAAATTTTCCCTTTTTTTGGGGTCATTTTGGGGTCGTTTCATCCTAAATTTCTATTTTTGGGGTCATTTTTGGGTCATTTCACCCCAAAATTTCCTTTTTTTGGGTCATTTAATCCCAGAATTTGCCCCCCAAAAATTCCGACTTTTTTGGTAATTTTATCACAAATTTCCTCCCAAAAAATTCTGATTTTTGGGGCTATTTTTGGGGTCATTTCTTCCTAAATTTTCTTCCAAAAAAACAAAAAAAAATTCCAATTTTTGGGTCATTTTTTGGGTAATTTTATCCCAAATTTGCTCCCAAAAATTTCTGATTTTTGGGCCTTTTTTGGGATGATTTCACTCCAAAATTTCCCCTTTTTTTGGGTCATTTTTGGGGTAATTTCATCCCAAATTCTTTCCCCCAAAAATTCCAATTTTGGGGTCATTTTTAGGTCTTTTCATCCCAAATTTTCCTCCCCCAAATTTCCCATTTTTTACAATTTTAGGTCATTTCTTTCCCAATTTCTTCCCAAAATTCTCTTTTTTTTGGTCATTTTTATCCTAAAATTCCCCAAATTTACCCCAAATTTAAGAAATTTACCAAAAATTCCCCAAAATTTACCCCAAAATTTAAGAAAATTGCCCAAAATTCCCCAGATTTACCCCAGACCAGGTGAGGGTTTTTAGGATTGAATTTAAATCCCAAAAATTCTCCAAAAAAATTGAGTTTTAATTCTTAAAAAATCCCAAAACTTGCCCAAAAAATTGATTCTAAATAAAAAACAAAATCCCAAAAATTCCCCAAAAATTGAGTTTAAATTTAAAAGAAAAAAATCCCCAAAATTGAGCTTAAAACTCTAAAAAATCCAAACAAAAAATTCCCAAAATCCCCAAAAATTGTCCCAAAATTGATCTTGAATCTCTTAAAAAACAAAAAAAAAAACCCAAAAATTTTAAAATTTAAAAAAAATTCCCAAAAATTGAGTTTAAATTTTTTAAAAAAAAACCCCCAAAAATCCCAAAATCCTCAAAATTTACCCCAAAATTGAACTTAAAGTCTTTAAAAAAATCGAAAAAACAAAAAAAAAATTTAAAAATCCAAAAAACCCCAAGAGATTGATTTTAAATTTTAAAAAACAAAAAAAACCCAAAATCCCCAAAATTTACCCCAAATTCAACTCAAAACCCTAAAAAAAAACAACAAAAAAACCAAGAAAAATTTTCCAAAAGATCCAAAAAAATCCCAAAAAAATCCAAAAATTTGAGTTTAAATTTAAAAAAAAGAAAAAAATCCCCAAATCCTCAAAATTTACCTCAAAATTTAACTTAAAACAAAAAAAAAAAAACCCAAAAAATTTAGAAAAAATCCCCAAAAATAATAATAAAAAAAAAAAAATCCCAAAAAATTGAGTTTAAATTTTAAAAAACCCCAAAATCCCCAAAAATTGAGATTAAAATCCTAAAAAAAACCCAAAAAAATTTAGAAAAAAATCCCCAAAAATCCCAAATTTTCCCCAAAACTCACCTGGAGCCGAACCCGACCTGTCCTTCTCATTGGGGGGGGGGGCTAATGACGTCATCAATGACGCCACTCCCAGACGGGGCGTGGCCTCCGAAAAACCTCAATTTCCTCTTTTTTTGTTTTTCGAGGTTTTCCTTGGGGAATTTTTTGGGGCGAATTTGAGGATTTTGGGGTTTTTTGTTTTCGAGGTCTTTATGCTAATGAGGGGGCGTTTCCGCGGGGTTTTTCCCGCCATTTTTGGGCTTTTTTCAGCGATTTTGGGGTGATTTTTGGGGGTTTTGGGCAAATTTTGGGGTTTTTAGGCGGATTTTTTTTTGGTTTTTTTAGGGTTTTTTTTGGCAATTTCGGGTGGAATTTTTTTGGGGTTTTTGGTATTTTTTTGGTCAATTTGTGGTGGAATTTTTTTTAGGTTTTTGGAGCTTTTTTTTTTTGGCAATTTCAGGTGGAAATTTTTTTTTGTTTTTGGGGCAATTTTGGGGATTTTTAGGTGGAATTTTCTTGGGTTTTTTGGGGTGATTTTTGAGGGTTTTGGGTGGAATTTTTTTTTTGTTTTGGGCCAATTTTAATCAATTTCGGATGGAATTTGTTTGGTTTTTTGGACAATTTTGGGCAATTTCAGGTGGATTTTTTTTTGTTATTTGGGGGCAATTTCAGGCAGAATTTTTTGGGGCTTTTGGCATTTTTTGGGCAATTTCAGGCAGGAATTTTTTTTAATTTTTATGCCAATTTTGGCTTTTTTCAGGAGGAATTTTTTAGGATTTTTTGGCCAATTTTGGTCAATTCCAGGCAGGATTTTTTTGGCTTTTTGGGGCAATTCTTGAGGTTTTTCAGGCAGGATTTTTTTGGGGTTTTTGGGCCAATTTTGCTCAATTTCAGGCAGGACTTTTTGGCTTTTTTGGGCCATTTCTGAGGTTTTTCGGGCAGGAATTTTTTAGTTTTTTGGGGCAATTTTTTAAATCTTTTGGGGTTTTTTTTGGGGCCAATTTTGCTCAATTCCAGGTGGAATTTTTTTGGGATTTTGGGTCATTCTGGGGATTCTAACCCAAATTTTCTCCTTTTCCAGATTCCCCCCCGCTCCCCAACTTTCCACCATCTTTAATTCCATTTTCCGCCATCTTTAATTCCATTTTCAGGGCGATTTTTGGGGCGATTTTTGTGCTTTTTGGGGCGATTTTTGTGCTTTTTGGGGCGATTTTTTCCTCAATTCCAGACGGAACTTTTTAGGATTTTTTGGCCAATTTTGGTCAAATTCAGGCAGGATTTTTTTCCACTTTTGGAGCCAATTTTGCCCTTTTTCAGGAGGAATTTTTTTTGGTTTTTTGGGGCCATTTCTGAGGTTTTTCGGGCAGGAATTTTTGGCATTTTTGCCGCTATTTTTTGGCATTTTTGGGGCTATTTTTCCACCATCTTAAATCCACTTTTCCGCCATCTTTAATTCCATTTTCCGCCATCTTTAATTCCATTTTCAGGGCGATTTTTGGGGCGATTTTTGTGCTTTTTGGGGCGATTTTTCCCTCAATTCCAGACGGAACTTTTTAGGAATTTTTTGGCCAATTTTGGGCAAAATTCTAATTATAATTTTTTCCTTTTCCAGACCCCCCCCGCCCCCCCACGCTCTTCCCCCTCGTGCCCTGCCCCCCCTGCGACCCCGAGGTCACCCTGGGCTGTTTCGCCTCCGATTTCTTCCCTGGCCCCGCCCACCTCACCTGGGAGGGCGTGGCCTCCGGTGGGCGTGGCCAGGCCTTCCCCACGGTCTCCAGGGGGCGTGGCCTGCTGGGCCGAAGCGCCGCCCTCACCGTGGGCGTGGCCGAGGCCAGAGAAGGAAGTTTCCGGTGCAGGGCGGAGCACGAGGGGAAGAACTTCACCTATGACGTCACAGGTGAGGGGCGGGGCCGGGGTCAGGTGGGGGGGTGGGGTTAGGTGGGGGGGCGGGGTCACGTGGGGGGTGGGGTCACGTGGGGGGCATTTTTTTTAATAAATAATTGGATTTTTTGGGATAAATAATTGGATTTTTTTTGAGAAATAATTGGATTTTTTTTGATAAATAATTGGATTTTTTGGGATAAATAATTGGATTTTTTTTGATAAATAATTTGATTTTTTGGGATAAATAATTGGATTTTTTTTGATAAATAATTTGATTTTTTGGGATAAATAATTGGATTTTTTTTGATAAATAATTTGATTTTTTGGGATAAATAATTGGATTTTTTAAATAAATAATTGGATTTTTTTTTATAAATAATTGGATTTTTTTTGATAAATAATTGGATTTTTTTTTATAAATAATTTGATTTTTTGGGATAAATAATTGGATTTTTTTTTATAAATAACTGGATTTTTTTTGATAAATAATTTGATTTTTTGGGATAAATAATTGGATTTTTTTTGATAAATAATTTGATTTTTTGGGATAAATAATTGGATTTTTTGGGATAAATTATTGGATTTCTTGGGATAAATAATTGGCTTTTTTTTGAGAAATAATTGGAGTTTTTGGGATAAATTATTGGATTTTTTTTTAATAAATTATTGAATTTTTTTTATAAATAATTGGATTTCTTGGGATAAATAATTGGATTTTTTTTAAAAAAACAATTGGATTTTTTTGATAATTGGATTTCTTTGGATAAATAATTGGGTTTTTTGGGATAAATTATTGGATTTTTTGGGATAACCAATGGGAATTTTTGGGATAATTAATCGCAATTTTGGGATAAATAATTGCAATTTTTGGGTCAACTGGATGGGAAATTTTGGGAAAAACAATTAGAATTTTGGGATAAATAATCGGATTTTTTTAGGGGACAATTAATCTTAATTTTGGATGGGATTTTTTTGGATAAATTATCGCAATTTTGGGGTCACCTGGATGGGATTTTTTTGCTGTAAATAATTAGAATTTTGGGATAAATAATCGGAATTTTTGGGACAATTAATTGCAATTTTGGGGTCACCTGGGCAGAATTCTTTTGGGATATCCAATGGGATTTTTTGGGATAAATAATTGGATCTTTTTTTAATAATTAATCGCAATTTTGGGGTCACCTGGGTGTCAATTTTTGGAACAAATAATCGGATTTTTTTTTTTATAAATAATTAGAATTTTGGGATAAATAACTGGATTTTTTTCGGACAATTAATCTCAATTTTGGATGGGATTTATAAAAATAATTAATCTCAATTTTGGATGGGATTTTTTTTTTTTATAAATAATTAGAATTTTGGGATAAATAATTGGACTTTTTCAGATAATTAATCTCAATTTTGGATGGGATTATTTTTTATAAATAATTAGAATTTTTGGGATAAATAATTAGAATTTTTGGGAGAAATAATTGGATTTCTTGGGATAAATAATTGGGGTTTTTTTGAGAAATAATAGGAGTTTTTGGGGATAAATAATCGGATTTTTTTTTTATAAATAATTCCATTTTTTGCGATAATTAATCAGAATTTTGGGATAAAAAATTATAATTTTTGGGATAAATAATCGGAATTTTTGGGATAAATAATCGGAATTTTTGGGATAAATAATCGGAATTTTTGGGATAAATAATTGGATTTCTTTGAGAAATAATTGAATTTTTTGGGATAGAGAATTGGATTTTTTTTTAAATAAATAATTCCATTTTTTGAGATAATTAATCAGAATTTTGGGATAAAAAATTATAATTTTTGGGATAAATAATCGGAATTTTTGGGACAACCAATCTCCATTTCGGACTGGACTTTCCCCCCTCATCCAAATTAATAAATTTCGCTATTTTCACCCCAAAATTCACTTTTTTTTTTTATTTTTCCCTCCCCAGGCGCCTGCCCCGAGCGCCCAGACCTCGCCCTGTCCCTCCTGGCCGACCCCAAAACTCCCGAAATTCCAGAAATTTCCCTCCTGTGCCAAGCGCGGGGGAGGGGCGCGGCCGACGCCACCATCACGTGGTTCCTCAATGACGTCACCGCCGACTTCCGGCCGGAAGAGAGCTCCTGCGAGGAAACCGGAAGTGGGCGGGGCCAGGCCGAGCGGAGCTCCCGGGTCAACGTCAGCAGGGCATTGTGGGAAGGAGGAGCCAACTTCCGGTGCAGGGCGGAGCACCCGCGCTTGGCCACGCCCCTCGAGGCCAAGATCTCTTCCTTCTGCTCAGGTGAGGGAATTCTGGGAAATTTGGGGGAAATTTGGGGAATTTTGGGATTTTTTTCAGATTTTTTTTCAGGTTTTTTTCAGGTTTTTTTCAGGTTTTTGTCCCATTTTCTTTCTGATTTTTTTCCCATTTTTTTCTGATTTTTTCCCATTTTTTCCGATTTTTTTTTACGATTTTTAAAGGATTTTCTCCCTTTTTTTCTCCCATTTTTTCCCGAATTTTTTCCCATTTTTTCTCCCATTTTTTCACGAATTTTTTCCCATTTTTCCCCCATTTTTTCCCCAATTTTAAAGGATTTTTTCCTCTTTTTTTCCCATTTTTTCCCGAATTTTTTCCCATTTTTTCCCCATTTTTTCCCCAATTTTAAAGGATTTTTTCCTCTTTTTTTCTCATTTTTCCCAAATTTTTAGGATTTTTTCCCCCATTTTTTCCCCAATTTTAAAGGATTTTTTTCCTCTTTTTTTCCCATTTTTTCCCAAATTTTTAGGATTTTTTTCCCATTTTTTTCCTGACTTTTAAGGATTGTTATCAATTTTTTCCCGTTTTTCCCCCGTTTTTTCCCATTTTTTCATGGGTTTGAGATGAAATTGAAGAAATTTGGTCAGAATTTGGTCAAATTTTGAATTTTCATGAGGAAATTTGGGGAATTTGGGATTTTTTTTTCAGATTTTTTTCAGTTTTTTTTCAATTTTCTTTCTGATTTTTTTCCCATTTTTTCTGATTTTTTTACGATTTTTAAAGGATTTTCTCCCTTTTTTTCTCCCCATTTTTTCACGATTTTTTTCCCATTTTTTCCCCATTTTTCCCCCAATTTTAAAGGATTTTTTTCTCTTTTTTTTCCCGTTTTTTCCAAAATTTTTAGGATTTTTCCCCATTTTTTCCTGACTTTTAAGGATTTTTCCCATTTTTTCCCATTTTTTTCCCCTTTTTTCCCAATTTTTCTTGCGTTTGAGATGAAATTGAAGAAATTTGGTCAAAAATTGGTCAAATTTTGAATTTTCATGAGGAAATTTGGGGAATTTGGTCAAATTTTGACTTCTCGAGGAAATTGAAGAAATTCACTCAAACTTCGACTTTTTTGGGATGAAATTGTGGAAATTTGGTCAAATTTTGAGTTTTCATGAGGAAATTCGGGAAATTTGCTCAAAATTCGACTTTTTCAAGGAAAATGATGTAATTTGATCAAATTTTGACATTTTTGGGTGATAATCGAGGAAACGAACCAAATTTTTGCAATTTTGGTTCAAAATTGAAGAAATCGAATGAAATTTTCTCTATTTTGGGACAAAACCAACGAAATCGAATCAAATTTTTGAGATTTTGAGAAAAACCAGAAACAACTCAACCAAATTTCAATACTTTTAGAAAAATCCAACAAATGGCGTCCGATTTTCACCAAAATTTCGCGATTTTTTCCATAAAATCACCGTTCCAACTCCAATTTTCACCAAAATTTCGCTTTTTTTCCCCAGAACCTTCTCCCGAAACACCACAAAATCCCCGATTTTCACCCAAATTTCACCCAAATTTCCATTTTTTCCCCAGTTCCAGTTCCAGTTCCAGTTCCGATTCCAATTCCAGTTCCGGTTCCAGATCCAGTTCCGATTCCAGTTCCAGTTCCGATTCCAATTCCAGTTCCGGTTCCATTTCCAGTTCCGGTTCTGGTTCCAGTTCCAGTTCCAGTTCCAGTTCCAGTTCCGGTTCTGGTTCCATTTCCAGTTCCGGTTCCATTTCCAGTTCCAGTTCCGGTTCCGGTTCCAGTTCCAGTTCCGATTCCAATTCCAATTCCAGTTCCGATTCCAATTCCAATTCCAGTTCCAGTTCCAGTTCTGGTTCCAGTTCCAGTTCCAGTTCCAGTTCCATTTCCAGTTCCGGTTCCAATTCCAGTTCCGGTTCTGGTTCCAGTTCCGATTCCAGTTTGGTTCCGGTTCCGATTCCAATTCCAGTTCCGGTTCCGGTTCCAGTTCCGATTCCAGTTCGGTTCCGGTTCCGGTTCCGAACTGGAAACTGTCCCGGACGGATCCCCGAATTTCTGACACTTTTTTTGGGGCGAAAATCCGAAAGATTCGGGTCGATTTTGGAGGTTTCTCCATGAAATTGAGGAAATTTGGTCAAAATTTGAGGGTTTTTTGGGTGAAATTGAGGAGGTTTGGTCGAATTTTGAGTTCTCATGAGGAAATTTGGGAAATTTTGGTCAAATTTTGACTTTTTCAGGAAATCGAGGACATTTTATGAAATTTCGATGGTTTTTGGGCAAAATTGAGGAAATCCATCCAAAATTTTCACTATTTTTTGACAAAAGCGACAAAATTGAGTCAAATTTTCATAATTTTGGGACAAAACTGAGAACTTTGTCACATTTTCTCGGATTTTGGGAAAAACCGGAAAAAACTCAACGGAACGTCGCGATTTTTGCAAAAATCAAGAGAACCAACTCCGATTTTCACCAAAATTTCGCGTTTTTTTCCAGAACCTTCTCCCGAAACTTCATAAAATCGCGGTTCCAACTCCGATTCTCACCAAAATTTCGCGTTTTTTTCCAGAACCTTCTCCCGAAACATCATAAAATCGCCGTTCCAACTCCGATTTTCACCAAAATTTCGATTTTTCTCCCCAATTTTTTCACAGGCCCTGACCCCGCCCCCTCGGTGGAGCTCCTTCCCCCATCCCTGGCCGACCTCTACCTGTCCCCAACCCCCAACGTCACCTGCGTCGCCTCCAACCTCAAATCCCCCGAGGATGCCAAATTCTCCTGGCGCCGTTCCGGCTCCGGTTCCGGTTCTGGTTCCGGTTCCAGTTCCGGATCCAGTTCCGGTTCCAGTTCCAGTTCCGATTCCAATTCCAGTTCCGGTTCCATTTCCATTTCCAGTTCCAGTTCCGATTCCAATTCCAGTTCCGGTTCTGATTCCAGTTCCAGTTCCAGTTCCAGTTCCGGTTCCGGTTCTGGTTCTGGTTCCAGTTCTGGTTCCATTTCCAATTCCAGTTCCGGTTCTGATTCCAGTTCCAGTTCCAGTTCCGGTTCCGGTTCCGGTTCCGATTCCAGTTCCAATTCCGGTTCCATTTCCATTTCCAGTTCCGATTCCAGTTCCGGTTCCAGTTCCGATTCCAGTTCCAGTTCCGATTCCAGTTCCGGTTCTGGTTCTGATTCCAATTCCAGTTCCGGTTCCGGTTCCAGTTCCGATTCCAGTTTGGTTCCGGTTCCGGTTCCGAACTGGAAACTGTCCCGGACGGATCCCCGAATTTCCGACTCTTTTTTTGGGGCAAGAATCCAGAAAATTTGGTTCAATTTTGGGGTTTTGGGGTGAAATTTGGTCAAAATTTGAGGTTTTTTGGGTGAAATTGAGGAGATTTGGTCGAATTTTGAGTTCTCATGAGGAGAAATTTGGGGAAATTTGCTCAAAATTCGACTTTTTCAAGCAAACTGACAGAATTCACTGAAATTTTGACTTTTTTGGACAAAATTGAGGAAATTCATTCAAATTTTCATGATTTTTTGACAAAACCGAGGAAATCAAA
This sequence comes from Acanthiza pusilla, assembly GCA_036630365.1. Lineage (NCBI taxonomy): Eukaryota > Metazoa > Chordata > Aves > Passeriformes > Acanthizidae > Acanthiza > Acanthiza pusilla. Next base: position 12,936 of record JAXCHO010000674.1, read on the forward strand.
TCGAATTTTCGCCATTTTGGAAAAATCGGAAAGAGCTCAACCAAATTTCGCTATTTTCGCAAAACTCGAGATATTCGCATCGGATTTTCACCAAAATTTCACGTTTTTTTCCAGAACCTTCTCCCGAAACATCATAAAATCGCCGTTCCAACTCCGATTTTCACCAAAATTTCGATTTTTCTCCCCAATTTTTTCACAGGCCCTGACCCCGCCCCCTCGGTGGAGCTCCTCCCTCCATCCCTGGCCGACCTCTACCTGTCCCCAACCCCCAACGTCACCTGCGTCGCCTCCAACCTCAAATCCCCCGAGGATGCCAAATTCTCCTGGCGCCGTTCCGGTTCCGGTTCCGGTTCTGGTTCCAGTTCCGGTTCCGATTCCAGTTCCGGTTCCAAACTGGAAACTGTCCCGGACGGATCCCCGAATTTCCGACTCTTTTTTTGGGGCAAGAATCCAGAAAATTTGGTTCAATTTTGGGGTTTTGGGGTGAAATTTGGTCAAAATTTGAGGTTTTTTGGGTGAAATTGAGGAGATTTGGTCGAATTTTGAGTTTTCATGAGGAGAAATTTGGGGAAATTTGCTCAAAATTCGACTTTTTCAAGCAAACTGACAGAATTCACTGAAATTTTGACTTTTTTGGACAAAATTGAGGAAATTCATTCAAATTTTCATGATTTTTTGACAAAACCGAGGAAATCAAATCGAATTTTCGCCATTTTGGAAAAATCGGAAAGAGCTCAACCAAATTTCGCTATTTTCGCAAAACTCGAGATATTCGCATCGGATTTTCACCAAAATTTCACGTTTTTTTCCATAAAATCGCCGTTCCAACTCCGATTTTCACCAAAATTTCGCATTTTTTTCCAGAACCTTCTCCCGAAACTTCATAAAATCGCCGTTCCAACTCCGATTTTCACCAAAATTTCGCGTTTTTTTCCATAAAATCGCCGTTCCAGCTCCGATTTTCACCAAAATTTCACGTTTTTTTCCAGAACCTTCTCCCGAAACTTCATAAAATCGCCGTTCCAACTCCGATTTTCACCAAAATTTCGCGTTTTTTTCCATAAAATCGCCATTCCAGCTCCGATTTTCACCAAAATTTCGCCTTTTTTTCCCAGAACCTTCTCCCGAAACTTCATAAAATCGCCGTTCGAGCTCCGATTTTCACCAAAATTCCGCGTTTTTTTCCAGAACCTTCTCCCGAAACTTCATAAAATCGCCGTTCCAACTCCAATTTTCACCAAAATTTCGTGTTTTTTCCAGAACCTTCTCCCGAAACGTCATAAAATCGCCGTTCCAACTCCGATTTTCACCAAAATTTCACGTTTTTTTCCAGAACCTTCTCCCGAAACTTCATAAAATCGCCGTTCCAACTCCAATTTTCACCAAAATTTCGATTTTTCTCCCCAATTTTTCCCCAGGACCCGAACCCGCCCCCTCCGTCGAACTCCTCCCCCCATCCCTCGCCGACCTCTACCTGTCCCCAACCCCCAACGTCACCTGCGTCGCCTCCAACCTCAAATCCCCCGAGGATGCCAAATTCTCCTGGCGCCGTTCCGGCTCCGGCTCCGTCGAGGGCGTCGCGGCCGAACCGGAAGTTCTCCCGAACGGAAAATTTCGGCTCCGGAACTCCCTGAGGATCTGCGCCGAGGAGTGGAACTCGGGCGAGGCCTTCACCTGCGAGGTGAGGCTGGCGGAGCTCGGCGCCGACGCGCCCGTCGTGAAAACCGTCAAGAAGGAGACGAGTGAGTGATTTTTTTAAAATTTTTTTTTCTGGTTTTGGGGATTTTGGGGTTTTTCCTGGGGTTGAGATTTTTTGGGAATTTTTTGGCATTTTTTGGGATTTTCCCCGGGTTTTTAGGAGGTTCTGTAGGGGTTTTTTGGGAATTTTTGAGGGATTTTTTGTGGATTTTTGGGGATTTTTCCCGGGATTTTTTGTGGGGTTTTGTGGGTTTTTTTTCTGGGATTTTTGGGAGATTTTTTAGGGTTTTTTAGGGATGTTTAGGGGATTTTTTAGGAATTTTTTGGGTATGTCTTGGGATTTTTTTGGGGATTTTTTTTGGATTTTCTTGGGATTTTTCGGGACTTTTCTGGGATTTTAAGGGATTTTTTGGGGGATTTTTTTATTGGGATTTAAAAAAAAATTTATACATTTTTAAAAATTTTTGGGGGATTTTTCTCTATTTTTGGGGGATCTTTCTGGGATTTTTTGGGTGATTTTTCAATTTTTTTGGTGTGATTTTTTTAGGACTTTCTTGTAATTCTAGGGGGGATTTTTTTTTTTGTGGGGGGGTTTTTTGGAGATATTTTGGGATTTTTTTAGTGGAATTTTGTAGTGTTTTTTTGGATTTTGGGGAATTTGGGGTTTGGGGATTTTTTGGGATTTTTATGGGATTTTTTGCGGTTTTTTTCTGGGATTTTCTGGGGTTTTCTATGGGTTTTTTTGGAGATTTTTTGGGATTTTTTCCGGGGGTTTTCTGGGGATTTCTAGGAATTTTTGGAGGATTTTTTGGGAATTTTTTTTTTGTTTTTCATGAGATTTTCTTCTGGGATTTTTTCAAGATTATTTTGATATTTTTGGGGGGATTTTTTTTGAGGAATTTCTTGAAAATCTCTGGATTCTTTTTCCTACTTTTTCGGGATTTTTGGGAATTTTTTTTTTTAATTTCTTGAGGATTTTTGGGGGGATTTTTTTGGGTTTCTTGACTTTTTTTGGTGTAATTTGGTAGAGTTTCGTGAGGATTTTTCGGGGGTCATTTTGGGATTTTTTGGTGGTTTTCTCTGAGATTTTCCGGGATTTTTCAGGATTTTTTTGGATTTTTTTTTTATTTTTAAGTGGCATTTTGTAGGGTTTTGGGGATTTTGGGGATTTTTTTGGGATTTTTGGGGATTTGGGGTGAGGCTGGCGGAGCTCGGCGCCGATGCGCCCGTCTGAAAACTGTCAAGAAGGAGAGCAGTGAGTGATTTTTAAAATTTTTTTTATTTTTATTTTTTGGGATTTGGGGGTTTGGGGATTTTTGGGATTTTTTGGGATTTTTCTGGGATTTTTTTCGGGTTTTTCTGGGATTTTTAAAGGATTTTTTTAGGAGTTTTTTCTTTTTTTGGGGGGGATTTTTTGTGGATTTTTTCTGTTTTTTTTTTTTTTCTGGGATTTTTCTGGGATTTTTGGGGACTTTTTTTGAATTTTTTTTTAGGGGTTTTTCGGGGATTTTTGGGGGGATTTTTTTTGGGTTTTATGGGGGGGGTTCTTTGATTCTTTGGGGTTTTTTCTGGGCTTTCTGGGATTTTTTGGGGTTTTTTTTTATTTTTTGGAGGTTTTTGGGGATTTTTTTGGGGATTTCTTTTAGTTTTTGGGGATTTTGGGGGGATTTTTTTATTTTTGGGGGGTTGGGTTTTTTTTTTTTCCTCTGTTTTTGTGGTTTTTTCCTAGGATTTTTTTTTGTTTTTTTATTCTTCACAGATTTTTTTTGATTTTTTGGGGGGATTTTCAAAAATTTTGGGTTTTTTTTGGGATTTCTTTATATTTTTTGGAGTCTTAAATTTATTTTTTTTTCTGGGATTGTTTTAAAATTTTTCGGGGATTTTTCAGGGATTTTTTGTGCTTTTTTTTCTGGGATTTTGGGGATTTTTTAAGGCAAGTTTTGGGATTTTTGGGGATTTTTTGGAGATATTTTGGATTTTTTTTTAGTGGTTTTATCCAATAGGAACCCAAACTGGGAACCCAAACTGGTCTTACTGGGAACCCAAACTGGGAATGGTTTTACCCAACTGGGAATGGTTTCCCCAAACTGGGAATGGCTTTACCAAATGGGGAATGGTTTACCAAACTGGGAATGGTTTCTCCAAACTGGGAATGGTTTACCCAACTGGGAATGGTCTGATCTACTGGGAACCCAAACTGGGAATGGTTTACCAAACTGGGAATGGCTTTATCCAAACTGGGAATGGTTTCTCCAAACTGGGAATGGTTTACCAAACTGGGAAGGGCTTTATCCAAACTGGGAATGGTTTTACCAAACTGGGAATGGTTTACCCAACTGGGAATGGTCTGATCTACTGGGAACCCAAACTGGGAATGGTTTACCAAACTGGGAACGGCTTTATCCAAACTGGGAATGGTTTTACCAAACTGGGAACGCTCCAGTCTAACTGGGAACCCAAACTGGAAAGGCTTCATCCAACTCGAACCCAAACTGGGAATGGCTTTACCAAACTGGGAATGGCTTTATTCAAACTGGGAATGGTTTTACCAGACTGGGAACGCTCCAGTCTAACTGGGAACCCAAACTGGGAATGGTTTTATCCAATCAGAGCCCAAACTGGCACCCCAAACTGGGAATGGTTTATCCAACTGGAACCCAAACTGGGAACACTCCAGTCTAACTGGGAATGAAGTAACCAACTGGGAACCCAAACTGGGAATGGTCTGATTTACTGGGAAGCCAAACTGGGAATAGTTTTACCAAACTGGGAATGGCTTTATCTAACTGGGAACCAAACTGGGAATGGTTTTACCAAACTGGGAATGCTCCAGTCTAACTGGGAACCCAAACTGGGAACCCAAACTGGGAATGGTTTTACCAAACTGGGAATGCTTTATCCAACCAGAACCCAAACTGGGACCCAAACTGGTTCTAACTGGTCTGACCGATGTCCCCCCAGCCTCCAACGCCGTGGCCCCGCTGGTGGCCGTGTTCCCAACTGGGAACCCAAACTGGGAATGGCTTTATTGAATGGGAACTCAAACTGGGAATGGTTTCATCCAACTGGAAACCCAGACTAGGACCCCAAACTGGGACCCCAAACTGGTTCTAACTGGTGTCCCCGATGTCCCCCCAGCCTCCACCGCCGCGGCCCCGCTGGTGGCCGTGTTCCCCCCCCCGGCCGAGGAGCTGTCCCTGCAGGAATCGCTGACCCTGACCTGCCTGGCCTCGGCGACATTTTCCTCTCCTGGACCGTCCAGGACCGCCCGGCGCCGCCCGAGGCCTACACCGTGCTAGGCCCCGCCCCCGACCCGGGGCATGCTGGGAAGTTTCTGGTCTATTCCAAGCTGGCGGCGTCGCCCGAGAGCTGGGGGAGGGGCGAGGTGTTCGCCTGCGTGGTCGGCCATGATGGCGTCGAGGGGGCGGGGCTTGTGCAGAGAGCCACGGACAAGGCGCAGGCGCGGCCGGCCAACGTCAACGTGTCCGTGGTGTTGGCCGGGGCCGATACCGTGTGTTATTGAGGGGATTTTGGGTGAAATTCCCCAGATTTTGGGAAATTAAAATATGTTGGAATGAGTTTTGAAGGTGATGTGGTTTTTTTTCCGGAAAAAAAGCGATTTTGGGGCGAAATTCGTCGATTTTTGTCGATTTCGGGAGCGCGAAAATGTTGATTTTGAGAGCAGCTTTTGGGATTTTTTTTGCGATTTTTGGGATTTTTTTTGGGTTTTGGGGAATTTTTTGGGATTTTTTTTGAGTTTTTTTTTTATTCTTGGTGATTTTTTGGAATTTTTTTGTGGATTTTTTTGAATTTTTTGGTGGTATTTGTGGAATTTTTTGGGGACTTTTTGGCGATTTTTTGGGGATTTTTTGGGAGATTTTTGGGGATTTTTTGGTAATTTTTTTTAATTTTCTTTTTTAATATTTTTGGTGACTTTTTGGCGATTTTTTGGGGTTTTTTTGGGATATTTTTTGGGAATTTTTTTTGGGATTTTCGGGAATTTTTGGCCTTTGGGACGAAATCAATGCTTTCAGAGAAAAACATGAGTTTTGGAGGGAAAAATTGGATTTGGAGAAAAGAGCGATTTTGGGGCAAAATTCGCCGATTTTCATCAATTTCGAGCGGGAAAATTCCAAATTTCAGCGATTTTTCGGTGGATTTTGCCCCAAAATCGCCGTTTTTCGAAGAAAATCTCGATTTGGGTGGAAACCCCCGAGGCCTACCCCGTGCTAGGCCCCGCCCCCGACCCGGGGCATGCTGGGAAGTTTTCCGTCCATTCCAAGATGGCGCCGGGGGAAGGGGCGGGGCCTAGGAAGTGACGTCATCGGGGGGCGGGGCTTGTGCAGAGAGCCACGGACAAGGCGCAGGCGCGGCCGGCCAACGTCAACGTGTCCGTGGTGTTGGCCGGGGCCGATACCGTGTGTTATTGAAATTTTGGGTGAAATTCCCGAGATTTTTGGGTTTTGGAAAATTAAAAATACGTTGGAAAGTTTTTGGGGGTCTGTGCAGTTTTTTTTTCCCGGCGGAAAAAAAAAAAAAAATGGAGTTTTCGGGTGAAATTCGCGAATTTTTTGGTGATTTTTCTGGAGTGGGAAAATGTGGATTTTGAGAGGAAATGAGGAATTTTGGGAGAAATTCTTGGGATTTTTTGGGAATTTTTTTTGAGAATTTTTTTTTATTTTTGGTGATTTTTTGGAATTTTTTGGGGATTTTTAAAATATTTTTTGGTGACTTTTTGGAATTTTTTGGCGATTTTTTGGAATTTTTTGGCGATTTTTTTGGGTTTTTTCGGGATTTTCTTTGGGATTTCTTTGGGATTTTCGGGAATTTTTGGCGTTTGTGACGAAATCGATGTTTTCAGAGAAAAACCTGAGTTTTGGAGGGAAAAATTGGATCTGAGCAGAGAGAGTGATTTTGGGGCAAAATTCGCCGATTTTTATCAATTTCAAGCGGGAAAATTCCAAATTTCGGATTTTTTAGGGATTTTTTAGGGATTTTTTGAGAATTTTTGGGATTTTTGGGAATTTTTGTGGATTTTGGGATGAAATTGGTGGATTTTAGAAGGAAATGTCAATTTGGGGCAAAATTCGCCGATTTCGTCAATTTCCAGAGAGGAAAAATTGGCATTTTGAGAGATCGATAAAAAAAGGCATTTTGGGTCAAAATCCTCAAATTTTCGGAACAAAAAACCTCAGATTTTTGGCATTCCCGGGGATCGTTTTGGGACAGAATCGGCGATTTTGCGTCCATTCCAAGATGGCGCCGGGGGAAGGGGCGGGGCCTGGGAAGTGACGTCATCGGGGGGGCGGGGCTTGTGCAGAGAGCCGTGTGTTATTGAGGGAATTTTGGGTGAAATTCCCGAGATTTTGGGTGAAATCCCTGAGATTTTGGGAAATTAAAATATGTTGGAATGAGTTTTGAAGGTGATGTAGTTTTTTTTCCGGGAAAAAATGCAATTTTGGGGCGAAATTTGTTGATTTTTGTCGATTTCGGGAGTGGGAAAGTGTGGATTTTCAGAACAGAAAATGTGGATTTTTGGGAGATTTTTTGGGGAATTTTTTTGATTTTCGAGGGATTTCTTTGGAGAATTTTTTGGGATTTTTTTTGGTGATATTTTGTGATTTTTTTGGATTTTTTGTGGATTTTTGTGGATTTTTTGGGATTTTTTTTTTATTTTTGGGGGGATTTTTGGGCGATTTTTTTGGGAATTTTTGGGGGGATTTTTTGTGGATTTTTGGGATTTTTTGTGGATTTTGGGATGAAATCGGTGGATTTTAGAAGGCAATTTTCGGGTTTTTTGCAATTTAAGGGAACTTTTGGGACAAATCTTGACAATTTTCAGTATTTTCGCGATTTATGGGAATTCAGGTAAATTCTTGGGATTTTTTTGGGGTTTTTTGTGATTTCTAGGAATTTGGGACAATTTTTGGGAACATTTGGGTTTTCTGTGATTTATAGGAATTTTGGGATGAATTTTCGGAATTTTCCCCCAATTCTTTCCCATTTTTTCATATTTTCTCCAAATTTTTTCCCGTTTTTTCCTATTTTCTCCAAATTTTCTCCAATTTTCACCCAATTTTTTCCAATTTTTTCATATTTTCTCCAAATTTTCTCCAATTTTCACCCAATTTTTTCCAATTTTTTCCTATTTTCTCCAATTTTCTCCAATTTTTTCCCAATTTTTTCCAATTTTTTCGTATTTTCTCCAAATTTTCTCCAATTTTCACCCAATTTTTTCCAATTTTTTCATATTTTCTCCAATTTTCTCCAATTTTTTCCCAATTTTTTCCAATTTTTTCGTATTTTCTCCAAATTTTCTCCAATTTTTTCCCAATTTTTTCCAATTTTTTCATATTTTCTCCAAATTTTCTCCAATTTTTTCCCAATTTTTTCCAATTTTTTCGTATTTTCTCCAAATTTTCTCCAATTTTGTCCCAATTTTTTCCAATTTTTTCATATTTTCTCCAAATTTTCTCCAATTTTCACCCAATTTTTTCCAATTTTTTCATATTTTCTCCAAATTTTCTCCAATTTTTTCCCAATTTTTTCCAATTTTTTCGTATTTCCTCCAAATTTTCTCCAATTTTCACCCAATTTTTTCCAATTTTTTCATATTTTCTCCAAATTTTCTCCAATTTTCACCCAATTTTTTCCATTTTTTTCGTATTTCCTCCAAATTTTCTCCAATTTTCACCCAATTTTTTCCCATTTTTCCCAAATTCTGATTTTTTTCCCCCAGATTCCTGCCCTGCCCTGCTCCTCTCGGACCCCCCGGACCCTCCTGACCTCTCTGACCTTTGGGGAAATTTAAGTTTTTTTTATTTATGGCAATTTTTGGGACAAATCTTGGGAATTTTTGGTATCTTTGCGATTTAAGGGAATTTTTGGGGTGAATTTTCGGGAAATTTGGTATTTTTGTAATTTATGGGAATTTTTGGGACAAATCTTGGGAATTTTTGGTATTTTTGTGATTTAAGGGAATTTTTGGGATGAATTTTCGGGAAATTTTGGGATTTTTTCATTTATGGGAATTTTTGGGGTGAATTTTAGGGAATTTTGGGGTTTTTTTGCGATTTACAGGAATTTGGGACAAGTCCTGGGAATTTTCAGATTTTTCATAACTTAAGGAAATTACTTAAGGAACTTTTGGGGACAAATTTTAGGAATTTTCTCTCATTTTTTCATATTTTCTTCAATTTTCACCCAATTTTTTCCAATTTTTTCGTATTTCCTCCAAATTTTCTCCAATTTTCACCCATTTTTCTCATTTTTCCCAATTTTTTGGTATTTTCCCCCAGATTCCGTCCCGCTCTGCCCTGCCCTGCTCCTCTCGGACCCCCCGGACCCTCCTGACCTCTCTGACCTTTGGCTTTTCGGAGCTTTCGCCTTCCTCTTCCTCCTCAGCCTCAGCTACGGCGCCGGCGTCACCTTCTGCAAGGTCTAATTTATGCAAATTTATGCAAATTTGGGCGAATTTCTGCGGTTTTGGGGTTGCGTTGGTCTGGGGTTTTTTTTTTATTTTTTGCGGATTTTTTTGGTGTTTTTTGGGATTTTTTTGGGATTTTTTGGGGATTTTTTTGGTGTTTTTTGGGATTTTTTTGGGGATTTTTTTGGGATTTTTTTTGGTGTTTTTTGGGATCTTTTTTGGATTTTTTTGGTGGGATTTTTTGGGATTATTTTTAATTTTTGAGGATTTTTTTTTTTGTTGTTTTGGGGCGATTTTTTTTTTTATTTTTCTGGGGATTTTTTTAAGGTTTTTTTGAGGGTTTTTTGGGTTTTTTGGGCATTTTTTTGTCTTCTTGTGGGAAATTTTTGGGGATTTTTTTTAAAATTTTTTAGGTATTTTTGGGACGATTTTTGGGGGGATTTTTTTGGGAATTTTTTCTTATATTTTGGGAATATTTTAGGATTTTTTTTTGTTTTTTGGGGGATTTTCTGGGTTTTTTTGGGGGATGTTTATAAATTTTGGGATTTTTTTTTTTTCTGGGGGGTGGATTTTCCTGGGAATTTTTTCTTATTTTTTGGAATTTTTTGGATGATCTTTTTTTTTGCTTTTCGGGGATTTTTGGGGGAAATTTTTTGGTTTTTTGGGGGGGATTAATTCGGATTTTTTGGGGATTTTTTGAGAGATTTTTTTGGGTTGGGGGGAAGTTTTTTGAGGGTTTTTGGTGGTTTTTTGGGGGGGGATTTTTGGGGGATTTTTTTTTATTTTTGGGGATTTTTTTTATATTTTTGGGGATTTTTTTTGGGGTTTTTGGCATTTTTTTTAAATTTTTTGAGGTTTTTTTTGAGGTTTTTGGGGGATTTTTTGGGGATCCTTGGGGATTTGTTGAGAATTTTTGGGGGGGATATTTTGGGGTTTTTCTGGCGATTTTTTTTTGTTTTTTGAGGATTTTTTTGGGTTTTTTGGGCAGGATTATGAGGGTTATTTTGGGATTTTTTTTGGGTTTTTTTAGAGTACTTTTTAAAGGTTTTTTTGGAGGTTTTTTTGGGATTTATTTCGGATTTCGGGGGCATTTTCTGGGGGTTTCTGGGGATTTTGGGCGATTTTTTTTATTTTGGGGGGGATTTTTTGGGAATTTTTTTGGTTTTGGGGGTTTTGGGGGGGGTTGGTTTTTTTGGGATTTTTTTTGGGTTTCTTGAAGATTTTTTTTATTTTTGGTGGCTTTTTTGGGGTTTTTTTAGGTTTTTTTTTTAGTTTTTTTTTTGGGGGGGTTTGTTTTTTTTTCCTGTTGGGGTTTTTTTTGGTTTTTAAAAATATTTTCAGGTTTTTCATTTTTTTCCTTTTTTTTTTTTTTGGGGGGGGGTTTTTCTGTTTGTTTTTTTTTTTTTTTTTAAATCTTTTGGGGCTTTTTGGTTTTGTATTTCTTTGGTTTTTTGGATTTTTTTGGTTTTTTGTTTTCTTTGCTTTTTGGGTTTAAAAAAAAACTTTAATTATTTATTCAAATTTATGCAAATCTTCTCCATTTCAGGTGCTGTGACCTCACCGAAGATTTTGAGCGAATTGGGACATTTTCGGGAAATTTTTTTGGGGAAAAATTCCCAAAAATAATAAAAAAAAAAACCCCAAAATTTTCCCTAAAAATTCCAAAAGTCACAAAAAACCAAAATTTCTCTAAATTTGTCCCAAAAATTTCCATAAATCACAAAACTTCAAAAGTTCCCAAAAATTGTCCCAAGAATTTCAATAAATCACAAAAAAAAAAAAAAATCCCAAAAATTGTCCCAAAATTTCCAATAAATCACCAAAAATACCAAAATTTTCCCTAAAATTCATCCCAAAATTCACATAAATTTTAAAAAAACCAAAATTTTTATTAAATTGTCCAAAAATTCACATAAATCACAAAAAAATCCCCAAAAAATCCCCAAAATTGTGAAAAAAAAATCGCAAAAATCACAAAAAAACCCAAAAAATTTTCCCAAAAATTGTCCAAAAAATACCAAAAAAAAATCACAGAAAAACCAAAACAAAATCCCAAAAACTGTAAAAGAAAAATCGCAAAAAATCACAAAAAAACCCCAAAAAAATTCCCAAAAATTGTCAAAAAAATTCCAAAAAAAATCACAGAAAAACAAAATAAAAATTCCCCAAAATTGTCCAAAAAATTCCAAAAAAAATCACAGAAAAACAAAATAAAATTCCCCAAAATTGTCCCCAAAAATTTCCAAAAAATAAATTTTAAAAATCCTTAAATTCACCCCAAAAATCCTCAAAAATCTCCATTTTTTTCACCCCAAAATTCTGAAAATTTTCACTCAAAATTCAAAGCCTTCCCTCCTCCCCTCCCCCACCCCAAAACTTCCTTTTTTTCTCCCCAAAATTTTCTCGATTTTGGTAAAATCTCTTTCATTTCCTTTTTTCTTTGTTGTTTTTTTTTCCCAGAAATTTTCTCGATTTTGGTCAATTTGGTTCCATTTCCCTTTTTTTTTCGTTTTTTTTTAACCCAAAATTTGCATTTTTTGGAGGTTCCGACCCCAAAATCTTCGCGAGGATTTCCTGTTTTCGTCGCAAACCCAAAACTTTAAAGTTTTGCCCAAAAAAATTTCCCGTGAGAAAATCGGAGCCGAAAAAGTCAATTTTTGGGCTGAAATTGAGCAAAAAATGCGAAATTTTGGCTGAAAAAATTGACCAAAAATGGTGAATTTTGGGTGGAAAAATATTGGCCAAAAATGGTGAATTTTTTGGGGAAAAAAATTGGCCGAAAGTGGTGAATTTCAGGAAAAAAATTGGCCAAAAAGTGAATTTTTGGGGAAAAAAATTGGCCAAGAATGGTGAATTTTTGGGGAAAAAATTGGCCGAAAGTGGTGAATTTTGGGGAAAAAATTGGCTCAAAATGGTGAATTTTGGGCCTAAAAAAAATTGACCGAAAATGGTGAATTTGGGGCAAAAAATTTGACTGAAAATGGTGAATTTTAGGCCGAAAAAATTGACCAAAAAGAAATTTTTTGGGGAAAAAATTGGCCCAAAAAGACGAATTTTTTTGGAAAATATTGGCCAAAAAAGGTGAATTTTCTGCTAAAAAATTGACCAAAAATGGTGAATTTTTTTTTTTTTAAATAGTGGCCAAAAAATGGTGAATTTTTGGGGAAAAAAATTGACTCAAAAAAGTGAATTTTTGGGAAAAAATTCAACCGAAAATGGCGATTTTGGGGAGAAAAAATTGAGCAAAAATGGCGAATTTTTTAGCTAAAAAAGTGACCAAAAGTGGTGAATTTTCGGCCAAAAAAATTGACCCAAAAATGTGAATTTTTTGGAAAAATATTGGCCAAAAATGGTGAACTTGGGGCCAAAAAATTGATCAAAACCTGGTGAATTTTGGGAGGAAATTGACCAAAAATGGCAAATTTTTGGGCCCAAAAAAATTTGACCGAAAATGGTGAATTTGGGGCAAAAAAATTGACCGAAAATGGTGAATTTGGGGGCAAAAAAATTGACTGAAAATGGTGAATTTTAGGCCGAAAAATTCACCAAAAATTGTGAATTTTGGGCCGAAAAAAAGGCCAAAAAAGGCGAGTTTTCAGCCCAAAAAAAAAAAAAAGACCAAAATCTATTAAAAATTCCCAAAATTTACTAAAATATGCGCAAAATTTACCTCAAGAAACCAAAATTTTACTCCAAGAGCCCAAAATTTATTAAAATTCCCCCAAATTTCTCCGAAATCCCAAAATTTATCAAAATTTCCCCAAATCTCTCCCAAGACCTCCCCCAAGCCCAAACCCTGAAATAAATAAACGCCGAAAATTCGTAAAAAAAAATGGAAAAAATCTTTATTTTTGGGGACTTTTTTGGGATTTTTTTTGGGGTGAATTGGGGGAATTTTGGGGGGAATTTTTTGGAATTTTGGGGAATTTTTTGGGGAATTTGGGGGGAATTTTTGGGGGAATTTTGGGGAATTTTTTTTGAATTTTTGGGGAATTTTTTGGGAATTTTGGGGAATTTTTTTTGGAATTTCGGGGAATTTTTGGGGGAATTTTGGGGAATTTTTTTGGAATTTCGGGGAATTTTTTTTGGAATTTTGGGGAATTTTTGGGGGAATTTTGGGGGGAATTTTTGGGGGAATTTTGGGGAATTTTTTTGGAATTTTGGGGAATTTTTTTGGAATTTTGGGGAATTTTTTTGGCTTTTTTTGGGGATTTTTTTCTGGGATTTTTCGGAGAATTTTTGGGTATTTTTTTGTGATTTTTGGTGATTTTTGGAAGAATTTTTTTTCGGAATTTTGGGGCATTTTGGGGTGAATTTTTTAAATTTTTTTTTTTATTTTTTGGGAAGATTTTTTTAGGATTTTTTTTTTAAATTTTTGGGACTTTCGGTGGGAATTTTGGGGCAATTTTCAGCCAATTTTTGGAGAATTTTGGGTGAATTTTTTTGGATTTTCTGAGGGATTTTTGGAGATTTCTGTGAGGACTTTTTAAAGGATATTTTGGAGGATTTTTTAGGAATTTTTTGTATTTTTTGAGGATTTTTTTTGGCATTTTTAAAAAATTTTGGGGGGGATTTTGGCGGGAATTTTGGGGGAATTTTTTTGGGATTTTTTGGGTATTTTGGGGGACTTTTGGGGGATTTTTTTTTTTCAAATTTTGGGGGATTTTTTAGGATTTTTGAGGATTTTTTGAGTTTTTTTTTTACTTTTGGTGGAAATTTTGGGGGAATTTTTGGGGAATTTTCGGGATTTTTTGGGACTTTTTTTGGGACTTTTTTGGGGATTTTTTTTTTAATTTTGGGGGAATTTTTTGGGATTTTTTGGGAATTCTTTTGGGACTTTTCTTGGGATTTTTTGGAGATTTTTTCGGGGATTTTTTGAGGATTTTTTGAGGATTTTTTTGGGGAATTTTGGGGGAATTTTTGGAATTTTTTGAGGATTCTTTTCGGGCACATTTTTGGGGATTTTTGGGGTTTTTTTTGTGATTTTTTTTTTTAATTCTTCGGGGATTTTTCGGGAAATTTTCGGGGATTTTTGAGGATTTTTTGAGGATTTTTTTTTTTTACTTTTGGTGGAAATTTTGGGGGAATTTTTGGGGAATTTTTCGGGGATTTTTGAGGATTTTTTGAGGATTTTTTTTTTTTTTACTTTTGGTGGAAATTTTGGGATTTTTTCCCCAAATTTTGGAGGATTTTTTTTTCTTAATTTTTGGGGGGATTTTTTAAAAAAAAATTTAGGAATTTTTTTGGATGTTTTGGGGATTTTGGGGAGATTTTTTGGGGGGAATATTTTGGATTTTTTGGGGGAATTTTTTTGATTTTTTGGGGAATTTTTTGGGATTTTTTATTTTTTTTTTGGGATATTTTGGGGATTTTTTTAAATTTTTTTGAGGAATTTTTTGGGATTTTTTAAAATTTTTTTTGGGGATATTTTGGGGATATTTTAAAAATGTTTTTGGGGAATTTTTTGGGGGAATTTTTTTGGGGATTTTTAAAAATTTTTAGGGAATTTTTTTGGAATTTTTTTGGAGTTTTTTTTGGGATATTTTGGAGATTTTTTTGGGATTTATTTACAAGTGGGGGAGGGGAAAAATTCCCGCGGAATTCCGGAGGGGGCGGAGCTTCGGTTTTGGGGCGAATTCCTTCGGTTTTGGGTCACTTCACCTGAAAATAGAAAAAAAAAATTACATTAAAGAGCAGAAATTTGGGAAATTTTGGGGAAAAAAATCTGAATTTTGGGGAATTTGGGGAATTTTGGGGGAAAATTCTGAATTTTTGGGAGAAAATTCTGAATTTTGGGAGAAAATTGTGAATTTTTGGGGAAAATTTCCCAATTTTGGCAGGAAAAAAAAAAATCTGAATTTTTGGGGGAAAATTGTGAATTTTGGGGGAATTTTGGGAGGGATTTTTGGGGCTCTGAAAACTGCAGAAAAAATGGATTTTTTTGGTGAATAAATGGGAGAAAAAAAGGAATTTTTGGGTGAATAAAAAAAGAGAAAAAAAAGGAATTTTCGGATGAATAAAGAGGAGAAAAATATTGAATTTTCGCATGAATCCACAGGTGAAAAATTGAATTTTCAGGTGCAAAAATTGAATAAAAATTGCTTTTTTTCGCCCTAAAAACTTCAATTTTTGCCCTAAATCCTCGCGGGAAAAAAGCGAGGATTTGGAACCTGCGGATTTTGGGTAAAAAAAGTCGAAATTTGGTAAAATTGACCTTGATGAGTGTGACGGTGGTGCTGTAGAAGGAGAAGAAAAACTGAAAAATTTCGGGTGCAAAACACAGGAGGAAAAAATTGAATTTTTTGGTGAATAAAGAGGAGAAAAAATTGGAATCTTTGGGTCAATAATTGGGAGAAAATTGGGAATTTTTTAGGCCTAGAAATTGGAGAAAAATTGGAATTTTTGGGTGTAAAAACCAGAGGAAAAAAATTTGAATTTTCGGGTCAATAATCGAGAGAAAATTGGGATTTTTTTGGGTGGAAAAATCGGAGAAAAAATTGGAAATTTTTGGGTGCAAAAACAGAAAAAAGATTGGAATTTTCGGGTGAATAAATGGAAGGAAAAAAAGGAATTTTCGGGCGCAAAAACAGGAGGAAAAAAATCGATTTTTTTTTGGTGAACGAAGAGGAGAAAAAATGGAATTTTTGGGCAAATAAAAAAGAGGAAATAAATGGAATTTTCAGGTGACTAAAAACCACAAAAAATTCAAATTTCCGGCCCAAAAAAAAAAAAAAAAAAAAAGAGGAGAAAATTCAGATTTTTTGCACTAAAAACTTCAATTTTCGTGGGAAAAATGCGATTTTTGGGCAGATTTTCGCGGGGAAAAAAGAGAAATTCACAATTTTGGGTAAAAAAAGTCAAAATTTGGTAAAATTCACCTTGATGAGGGTGACGGTGGTGCTGTAGAAGGAGAAGAAAAACTGAAAATTTTCGGGTGAATATAAAGGAAAAAAAATTGAATTTTCGGTGCAAAAACAGAAGAAAAATTGGAATATTTTGGGTGAATAAAAAGGAAAAAAAAATGGAATTTTTGTGTGAATAAAGAGAAGAAAAAAATGGAATTTTCGGGTGAATAAATAAGAGGAAAAAATTGAATTTTAGGCTGAATAATCAGGAGGAAAATTGGATTTTTCGGGTGAATAATTGGGAGAAAATTGGGAATTTTTTAGGCCTAAAAATTGGAGAAAAATTGGAATTTTTGGGTGTAAAAACCAGAGGAAAAAATGGAATTTTCGGGTCAATAATCGAGAGAAATTGGGATTTTTTGGGTGGAAAAACAGAAAAAAGATTGGAGTTTTCGGGTGAATAAATGGAAGGAAAAAAAGGAATTTTCGGGCGCAAAAACAGGAGGAAAAAAATCGATTTTTTTTTGGTGAACAAAGAGGAGAAAAAACGGAATTTTTGGGCAAATAAAAAAGAGGAAATAAATTGAATTTTCGGGTGACTAAAAACCACAAAAAGTTTGAATTTCCGGGCGAAAAAATTGAGAAAATTCGGATTTTTTTGCGCTAAAAACTTCAATTTTCGCGGGGAAAAAAGCGATTTTTGGGCGGATTTTCACGGGAAAAAAGAGAAATTCACAATTTTTGGGTAAAAAAAGTCAAAATTTGGTGAAATTCACCTTGATGAGGGTGACGGTGGTGCTGTAGAAGAGGCTGAGGATGAAGAGGACGATGAAGGTCGAGGTCGTGGCCCAAAGGTCACTGAGCTCCTCCTCCTCCTCCAGCGACGCTCCGGCCAGCAGGGCTGGGGGAAAAAACGGAGATTTTGGGAAAATTTAGGATTTTGAGGGGTTGGAGGTGGAAAATTTGGGGTTTTTAGGAAAAAATTTGGAGTTTTTAAGTGAAAATTTGGAGGTTTTGAGTGAAAATTTGGGATTTTTAGGCCAAAATTTTGGCGTTTTAAGCAAAATTTTTGGCGTTTTAGGCCAAAATTTGGAGGAAATGGGGGGGAAAGTGAGGATTTTGGGAAAATTCGGGATTTTGGGGGTTGGGGTGGAAAATTTTGGGATTTTAGCGAAAATTTCAGGGGTTCTAAGTGAAAATTTAGAAATTTTTCGCTCAAATTTTGGGAGTTTTAAGTGAAATTTTTCAGTTTTTTTCCTCAAAAACTTTGGGGATTTTAGGTGAATTTTTTTGATTTTTTCTTTTCTTCAAAATTTGGAGGTTTTACTTGAAAATTCGGGATTTTAAAGTGAAAATTTGGATTTTTAGGCCAAAAATTTGGCGTTCTAAGTGAAATTTTTGGTTGTTTTTTTTTTCCTCAAAATTTGGGGGTTTAGCCAAAAAATTTGGGGAAATGGGGGGGGGGGAAATAGAGATTTTGGGAAAATTTAGGATTTTGGGGGTGAAGGGGTGGAAATTGGGGATTTTAGCAAAAAAATTTGGAGTTTTTAAGTGAAATTGGGAGTTTTTAGGCCAAAATTTGGGGATTTTAGGCCAAAATTTGTTTTTTTTTGGTGAAGTTTTTCATTTTTTTTTCCTCAAAATTTGGGGATTTTATGTCAAAATTTGGGATTTTAAAGTGAAAATTTGGAGGTTTTAGGCCAAAATTTGGGAGTTTGGAGTGAAATTTGGAGGTTTTAGGCCAAATTTGGGACTTTTAGGTGAAATTTTTTGATTTTTTTTCTCAAATTTTGAGGGCCTTAGGCCAAAAATGGAGGGGGTGAGAAATCGAGATTTTGGGAAAAAATGAGGAAAAAAAGGGAATTTTTGGGATTTGGGGTGGAAATTGGGGGGTTTGGGAAAAAAATTTGGGGTTTTTAAGTGAAAATTTGGGGTTTTTAGCAAAAAAATTGGGGGATTTTAGCTCAAAATTTGGGATTTTAGCTCAGATTTTTTTGGGGTTTAAAGTGAAAATTTGGGGATTTCATCCTCAATTTTGGAGATTCTAATGCAAAATTCGGGGGATTTGGGCGAAAATTTGGAGATTTTGAGTGAAAATATGGAGGTTTTAGCCAAAAATTCGGAGGTTTTACATGAAAATTTGGAGGTTTTACCCTAAATGTGGGGGTTTAGCCCAAAAATTTGGGGAAATGGAGGGGAAAAAAAGAGATTTTGGGAAAATTTAGGATTTTGGGGGGTTGGGGGTGGAATTCGGGAGGCCTGGGAAAAAAATTTGGGAGTTTTAGCAAAAATTTGGAGGTTTTAGGCCAAAATTTGGGGATTTTAGGCCAAAATTTGGGGTTTTTTTGGTGAAGTTTTTCAGTTTTTTTCCTCAAAATTTGGGGATTTTATGTCAAAATTTGGGATTTTAAGTGAAAATATGGGATTTTTAAAGTGAAAATTTGGGGATTTTAAAGTGAAAATTTGGGGATTTTAGGCCAAAATTTGGGGTATTTTAAGTGAAAATTTTCGATTTTTTTTTTTTCTCAAAATTTGGGGTTTTAGTCCAAAAATGAAGGAAAATGGGGGGGGGGGGAATCGAGATTTTGGAAAAAAAAATAGGAAAAATGGGAATTTTGGGGGTTGGGGGAAAATTAGGGGATTTTGGGAAAAAATTTGGAGTTTTTAAGTGAAAATTTGGGGATTTTAGGCCAAAATTTGGGAGTTTTAGGCCAAAATTTGGAGGTTTTAGGTGAAGTTTTTCAAGTTTTTCCTCAAAATTTGGGATTTTATGTCAGAATTTGGGAATTTTGAGTGAAAATTTGTAGGTTTGAGGCCAAAATTTGGGAGTTTGGAGTGAAATTTTTCGATTTTTTTTTTTTCCCCCTCAAAATTTGGGGATTTTAAGCGAATTTTAAAAATTGTTTTTCTATCAAAATTTAGAGGTTTTAATTGAAAATTTGGGGATTCTAAGTGGAAATTCAGGAATTTTAGGCCAAAATTTGGAGATTTGGAGTAAAAATTTGGGGATTTGAACCCAAACTTTGAGAGTTTTGGGTGAAAATTTTGGGATTTTAGCCTAAAATTCGGGAATTTGGGGGCAAAATTTGGGGAATTTAACCCAAAATTTGGGATTTTTAAACCCAAAATCTGAGCTTGAGGTGAAAATTTGGGGATTTTGATGAAAATTTGGAGATTTTGAGTGAAAATTTGGGAATTTTAGCCAAAAATTCCCCAAAATTTGGGAATTTTGGGGCAAAATTTGGGCTCCGAACCCAAAATTTTGGAGATTTCTCTCAAAATTTGGACATTTTACCCCAAAATTTTCAGATTTCTCCCCAAAATCTGAACTTCCGCCCCCAAATTTTTGGGATTTTCTCCCCAAAATTCCCAAATTCCCTCCCCGAAATTTCGGAATTTTTTTCCCCCAAAATTTCCCATTTTTCCCCCAAATTCTCACTCTGTTTTTCCCAAAATTTGTGCTTTTGGACCCAAAAAAAATTAGGAATTTTTGGGGAATTTTGAGGGGAATTTTTCCCATTTTTTTGGGGGAAAAAAAAGGGAATTTGGGTCAATTTTGGGGTGGAATTTGAGGGAATTTTGGGAAAAAAATTTGGGAATTTTGGGGAAAAATTGGGAATTTTTTCTGAAAATTGGGAATTTTTGTGAAGAAATTGGGAATTTTGGGGGAAAAATTGTGGATTTTGGGGGGAAAATTGGGAATTTTGGTCAAATTCCCTCAATTTTGGGAATTGGGTCTGAATTTCCCCAATTTTTTGGGGAAAAATTTGGAATTTTGGT
The DNA here is from genome assembly GCA_036630365.1 of Acanthiza pusilla. Classification (NCBI taxonomy): domain Eukaryota; kingdom Metazoa; phylum Chordata; class Aves; order Passeriformes; family Acanthizidae; genus Acanthiza; species Acanthiza pusilla. The sequence goes on from JAXCHO010000674.1 coordinate 32,685, forward strand.
CAAATTTTGGGGAGAAAATTGGGAAAAATTTGGGCGAAATTAAGAAATTTTCTTGAATTTTGGGGAAATTGTGGAATTCAATCAAATTTTGGCAATTTTTTTCTAAATTTGGGAAATTTTGGGGAAATTTTGGGTTTGAAGTGTGGAAATTTGAATTTTTTGAAGAATTTTGGGATAAAAATGTGAAATTTGATTTTTTTTTTGAATGGATTTTGGGATAAAAATGTGAAATTTGAATTATTTTTGGAATGGATTTTGGGATAAAAATGTGAATTTTGACTTTTTTAAAATTTTGGGATAAAAAATGTGAAATTTAGGTAATTTTCCCCAAATTTTTTGGGTCTGAAATCTGCGAATTGTGTCGATTTTGGGGGAAAAAAATTGAAATTTCACTTTTTAAAAATTTATTTTGGATAAAAATGTGAATTTTGGGTCATTTTCCCCTAAATTTTGGGCCTGAAATGTGCGAATTTCCCAAAAATCCCCAAATCCCCAAATCCCACCCCAAAAATTCCCAACCCGAAAATTCCGACGCTGATTTTTTTGAGCAAAAATTCATTTTATTTCCGTTTTTTAATTTATTTTTTTTATTATTATTTTTGGGGATTTTTTGGGGAAGGTTTTGGGGATTTTGGGGGAAAATTTGGGAATTTTTGGGGGAAAACTTGGGAATTTTTTGGGGAAAATTTGGGGATTTTGGGGGGAAATCTGGAGATTTTTGGGGGAAAATGTGAATTTTTTGGTGAAAAATGAGAGTTTTCGGTGAAAAATGTGAATTTTGGGGGAAAATGAGATTTTTTTGGGAGGAAAATGGGAATTTTTTGGGCAAAATGTGAATTTTTGGGGAAAAATTGGAATTTTTGGGAGGAAAATTTGGGTTTTTTTAAGGGAATTGTTGGATTTTGGGGAGAAAATGTGATTTTTTGGGGTTCGAGTGGGAAAATTGCAATTTTGGGGGAAAATGGGAATTTTTTGGGGGAAAAGTGTGGATTTTGGGGTGAGAAATGTGAATTTTGGGGAAATGGGGCGGGGCCGGAAGGGGCGGGGCTGGAAGTGGGTGGAAAATGGGGAATTTCAGGGGAAATTTTGGGGAAAAAAATCCCAAATTTCGGGGAGGGAATTCGGGAATTTTGGGGAGAAATTCCCAAAAATTTGGGGGCGGAAGTTCAGATTTTGGGGAGAAATCTGAAAATTTTGGGGTAAAATGTCCAAATTTTGAGAGAAATCTCCAAAATTTTTGGGTTCGGAGCCCAAATTTTGCCCCAAAATTCCCAAATTTTGGGGAATTTTTTGCTAAAATTCCCAAATTTTCACTCAAAACTCTCAAATTTTGAGCTAAAACCTTCCAATTTTGGGAAAAAATCCCCAAATTTGGTTTTTATGGGAAAATTGGGGGATTTTGGGAAAAATTGGGATTTTTGTGGAAAAATTGGATTTTTTTAGGGAAAAACTTGGAGAATTGGGGAAAATTTGGATTTTTTAATGGGAAAAGTTTGGGATTTGGGGGGAAAATTCGGTTTTGAGTGGGAAAAATTGGGGGTTTTGGGGAAAAAATTGGTTTTTGTGGGGAAAACAGAGTTTTTTGTGGGAAAATTAGGGATTTTGGGGAAAAAATTGGGTTTTTGTGGGAAAAATTGGGGGATTTTGGGGAAAAATTTGGTTTGTATGGGAGAAGTTTGGGAAAATTTGGGATTTTTGGGGAAAAAATGGATTTTCATGGGAAAAATTGGATTTCTATGGGAAAATCTGGGATTTCTTGGGAAACGTTGGATTTTTCTTGGGAAAAAAAATGTTTTTTGGGAAAAAATCACGATTTTGAGGAAACACATTTATTTTATAAGGGGAAAATGTCAATATTTAGTAAAACCAAGTAATTTCCGCTGTAAAAAACCGGTTTTTTGAGCAAAAAAAGGACTTTTTCGGTGCAAAATCGCCACTTTTTATGCAAAAAAACTTTATTTTCCTTCAGAAAAAGTGCATTTTTTTGGGGAAAAACCCCCAAATTTCAGGGATTTCAGTAACAAGCACTGGCCGAGTCGCTGAGAATCAACGAAATATTCAAATTTTTGGGATTACCGGAAGCTTTATCCAAGGATTTCTGCGCCAGCCTCATCGGCAGCCGCTCGTGGCCCACCAGGCAGGTGTAGACGTGGCCGCTGGAAGTGGAGGGGGCGGGGCCGGAAGTGGAGTGGGCGGGGCCGGAAGTGGGCGGGGTGTGTGAAAAAGGGAGGATTTGAGGGGAAAATTGGGTTTTTTTGTGGGAAAATTGTTTTTTTTGGGGGGAAAAGTTGGGTTTTGAGTGGGAAAAATTGGGGATTTTTGGGAGAAAATGGATTTTCATGGGAAAATTTGGAGATTTTTGGGAAAAATTGGATTTTTAGGGAAAATCGAATTTTGAGAGGAAAAAAATGGGGATTTTGGGAAAAATCGGATTTTTTTATGGGAAAAGTTTGGGATTTTGGGGAAAAATGGGGTTTTATGGGAAATTGAATTTTTTATGAGAAAAATTGGGTTTTTGTGGGAAAATTTGGGATTCTTCAGGGAAAATTGGGATTGTTCAGGAAAATTTGGGATTTCCTGAGAAACATCGGACTTTTCTCGTAAAAAACTGGGATTTTTAAAAATCTGCATTTTTAGGAAACACACTAAGGTTTTTTTGGATAACGTCGCTATTTACTAAAACCAGGTCATTTTTGCTGGGAAAAACCGGTTTTTTGAGCAAAAAGAAGCATTTTCTGATTTAAAAAATCACTGTTTTTATGCAAAAAACTTTATTTTTCTTCAGAAAAGTGCAGGTGTAGACGTGGCCGCCGGAAGTGGAGTGGGCGGGGCCGGAAGTGGAGGGGGCGTGGCCGGATGTGGGTGGAAAATGGGGAATTTTAGGGGAAAATTGGGTTTTTTGGGGAAAAATTGGGATTTTTTTTTTGAAGAATTGGGTTTTGAGTGGGAAAAGTTTGGGGGATTTTGGGAAAAATTTGGGGGTTTATGGGAAAATTCGGTTTTTATGGGAAAATTTGGGAATTTTTTTTTGGAAAATCGGGTTTTTATAGGAAAAATTGGGGGATTTTGGGAAAAATTGGATTCTTTATGGGGAAATTGAATTTTTTATGAGAAAAATTGGGGTTTTTGTGGGAAAGTTTGGGATTCTTCAGGAAAACATGGGATTTTTTTGGGAAAATTGGGGATTTTGGAGAAAAATCGGAACTTTCTCAGAAAAAAGTGGTTTTTGGGATAAGTTGGGATTTTGAGGAAACACACTTATTTTTTAAGGGGAAAACGTCAATATTTAGTAAAACCAAGTAATTTCCGATGTAAAAAACCGGTTTTTTGAGCAAAAAAAAAATTTTTTTTCGCCGTTTTTTATGCAAAAATGTTTATTTTTCTTCAGAAAAGTGCATTTTTTTCGGGAAAAAAACCCGAATTTAATAACAAGCACTGGCGGAATCACTCAGAATCAACGAAATATTCAAATTTTTGGGATTACCCGAGGCCTTGTCCAGCGATTTCTGCGCCAGCCTCATCGGCAGCCGCTCGTGGCCCACCAGGCAGGTGTAGACGTGGCCGCCGTCCCAATCGCCGGCCGGAACGGTCAGCACGCTGAGCGCCAGGAAGGAGGCGTGGCCCGAGCCGGAAGTGGAGTGGGCGGGGCCGGAAGTGTCGGGGCGTGGCCCGAAGGTGAGGGCGCGGCCCTGGGGGAGGGGCTCGCCGTCGCGGAGCCAGCGCAGGAGGAGGTCCGGGGGGTTGAAGTTCCTGACCAGGCAGGTCAGGGTGGCCCAGGGGGTCCCGAGTTGGTCCTGGGGGGGGGGGAGGATGGACAGGGTGGGGGGGGAGGCGTCCGGAGCTGCCGAGAGAAAAAAATTTGGGGTTAGAAAGTGAAAATTTGGGAAAAAAAGGTGGAAATTCGAGGAAAAAAAGTGAAAATTTGGGGAAAAAAGGTGAAAATCTGGGGTGAAAATGTGAGATTTTTCCCCAAATTTTGTTTTTTGTTTTTCCCATTTTACCCCATTTTCCCCCCAATTTTTTCCCATTTCTCCCCCAATTTTAAAACAATTTTCCCCCAATCTCTCCCATTTTCTACCCAATTTTTTTCCCTTTTTCTCCTTAATTTTTCCCATTTTTCTCCCATATTTTTCCCATTTTTTCACCTAATTTTTTCACCCAGTTTTTTCCCCTAATTTTTCCCAGTTTTCTCCCATTTTTCCCCCAAGTTTTCCCGTTTTTCACCCACTTTTCCCTCATTTTTCACCCAATTCTTTCCACCCAATTTTTCTCATTTATCACCCAAATTTCCCCCAATTCCCCCAATCTTTTCCCCCAACTTTGCCCCTTTTTCATCAATTTTTTTTCCATTTTTCATCCAATTTCTCCCATTTTTCTTCCAATTTTCCCCAATTTTTTTCCCCGTTCTTCACCCATTTTTTTTCTCCATTTTTTTTCCATTTTATCCCCAATTTTTAAAAAAATTTTCTCCTCACCCGTGACCTTCCTCAGCGTCACCTCCCGCGGGAACAGCAGCTCCGCGTGCGTCACGCGGCACGTGAACTCCTCCCCCGACTCCCAGGCCTCGGCGGCCACGCTGGCCACGCCCTCGGCCGCGAAGAGCCCCGAGGGCTGCAGCGCCGGCGGCGACGTCCGCGTGGCCAATGGCGTGCCGTCCTGCCTCAGCCACGTGACCTCGGGGCCCTCGGCGGCGGCGGCCATGTTGGACACGCGGCAGGTGAGCCGCGCCGCGCCCGAGCCGAAGAGGTCGGCGAAGAGAGGAGGCAGAGCCTCCACGCGGACGTCGCCCGTGGGCGCCACGGGATCATCTGTGGATGGAAAATTGGAGAGAAAATCTTGAAATTTGGAGAGAAAATGTCGAAATTTGGAGTGAAAACCTCAAAATTTGGAGAGAAAAGGTCAAAATTTGGAGTGAAAACCTCGAAATTTGGAGAAAAAACGTCAAAATTTGGAGGGAAAAGCTCAAAATTTGGAGAGAAAAGCTCGAAATTTGGAGAAAAAACCTTGAAATTTGGACAGAAAACCTTGAAATTCGGAGAAAAAACCGAAAAATTTGGAGAGAAAATGTCGAAATTTGGAGGGAAAACCTCGAAATTTGGAGAAAAAACATCAAAATTTGGAGAGAAAACCTTGAAATTAGGTGGAAGAACCTCAAAGTTTGGAGAGAAAATGTCAAAATTTGGAGGGAAAACCCTGAAATTTGGGGGTAAAACCTCAAAATTTGGAGAGAAGATGTCGAAATTTGGAGAGAAAACCTTGAAATTTGGAGAAAAAACATCAAAATTTGGAGTGAAAACCTCGAAATTTGGAGAGAAAATGTCAAAATTTGGAGAGAAAATGTCAAAATTTGGAGGGAAAATGTCAAAATTTGGAGAGAAAATGTCGAAATTTGGAGGGAAAACCTTGAAATTTGAGTGAAAAACCTTAAAATTTGGATAGAAATACTAAAATTTGGAGGGGAAAACCTCAAAATTTGGCGGGAAATATGAAAATTCGGAGGCGAACCCAAATTTTTTTGGGGGAAAATCGTGACCTCGGGGCCCTCGGCGGCGGCGGCCATGTTGGACACGCGGCAGGTGAGCCGCGCCGCGCCCGAGCCGAAGAGGTCGGCGAAGAGAGGAGGCAGAGCCTCCACGCGGACGTCGCCGGTTGGAGCCACCGGGTCATCTGTGGATGGAAAATTGGAGAGAAAATGTTGAAATTTGGAGAGAAAAGCTCAAAATTTGGAGAAAATCTCAAAATTTGGAGAGAAAACCTCAAAATTTGGAGAGAAAATGTCAAAATTGGGAGAGAAAACCTCGAAATTTGGAAGGAGAAATGAAAATTTGGAGGGAGAAAATGTCAAAATTTGGAGAGAAAGGCTCAAAATTTGGAGAGAAAAGCTCAAAATTTGGAGAGAAAAGGTCAAAATTTGGAGGGAAAACCTCGAAATTTGGAGAGAAAACCTTGAAATTTGGAGAGAAAACGTCAAAATTTTGAGAAAAAACCTTGAAATTTGGAGGGAAAACGTCAAAATTTGGAGAGAAAATGTCAAAATTTGGCGGGAAAACCTTGAAATTTGGGGGGAAAACGTCAAAATTTGGAGAGAAAATGTCAAAATTTGGAGGGAAAACCTTGAAATTTGGGGGGAAAACGTCAAAATTTGGAGAGAAAACGTCAAAATTTGGAGGGAAAACCTTGAAATTTGGAGAGAAAACGTCAAAATTTGGAGAGAAAATGTCAAAATTTGGAGGGAAAACGTCAAAACTTGGAGAGAAAAGCTCAAAATTTGGAGAAAAAACCTTGAAATTAGGTGGAAGAACCTCAAAGTTTGGAGAGAAAATGTCAAAATTGGGAGAGAAAACCTCGAAATTTGGAAGGAGAAATGAAAATTTGGAGGGAGAAAATGTCAAAATTTGGAGAGAAAGGCTCAAAATTTGGAGAGAAAAGCTCAAAAGCTGGAGAGGAAAACCTCACCATTTGGAGAGAAAACCTCAAAATTTGGAGAGAAAAACTTGAAATTTGGAGGGAGAAAATGTCGAAATTTGGAGGGAAAACGTCAAAATTTGGAGAGAAAACCTTGAAATTTGGAGAAAAAACCTTGAAATTTGGAAAGAAAACCTTGAAATTCGGAGAAAAAAACGAAAAATTTTGAGAGAAAACATCGAAATTTGGAGGAAAAAACCTCGAAATTTGGAAAGAAAAGCTCAAAATTTGGAGGGAAAACCTCGACATTTAGAGAGAAAATGTCAAAATTTGGAGAAAAAAGCTCAAAATTTGGAGAGAAAATGTCAAAATTTGGAGAGAAAACCTCAAAATTTGAGGGGAAAAGCAAAAATCTTGGGGCAAAACCCACGAAATTTGGAGAGAAAACTCTAAAATTTGCAGAAAAAACCTCGAAATTTGGGGATAAAACCTCAAAATTTGGAGAGAAAAATGTCAAAATTTAGAGGGAAAACCCTGAAATTTGGAGAGGAAAACATCAAAATTTGGAGTGAAAACCTTGAAATTCGGAGAAAAAACGAAAAATTTTGAGAGAAAACATCGAAATTTGGAGGAAAAAACCTTGAAATTTAGACAGAAAATGTCGAAATTTGGAGAAAAAAGCTCGAAATTTGGAGAGAAAACGTCAAAATTTGAGAGGAAAAAGCAAAAATTTTGGAGCAAAACCCACAAAATTTGGAGAGAAAACTCTAAAATTTGCAGAAAAAACCTTGAAATTTGGAGAGAAAACCTTGAAATTTGGAGGGAGAAAATGTCGAAATTTGGAGGGAAAATGTCAAAATTTGGAGAGAAAACCTCGACATCTGAGTGAAAAACCTTAAAATTTGGATAGAAATACTAAAATTTGGAGGGAAATACTAAAATTTGAGAGAAATCCAAACGTTTGGAGGAAAATCCTAAAATTTGGAGAGAAAACCTCAAAATTTGGAGAGAAAACCTCAACATTTGGAGGGAAAACGAAAATTTGGAAGGAAATCCAAAAATCTGGAGAGAAATCCTAAAATTTGGAGGCGAACGTCAAAATTTGGAGGGAAAACTCTAAAATTTGGAGGGAAATACAAAAATCTGGAACAAAATCCTAAAATTCGGAAGTGAACCCAAATTTTTTTTGGGGAAAACCGTGACCTCGGGGCCCTGGGGGCGGCGGCCATGTTGGACACGCGGCAGGTCAGCCGCGCCGCGCCCGAGCCGAAGAGGTCGGCGAAGAGAGGAGGCAGAGCCTCCACGCGGACGTCGCCGGTTGGAGCCACCGGGTCATCTGTGGATGGAAAATTTGGAGAGAAAATGTTGAAATTTGGAGGAAAAAGCTCAAAATTTGGAGTGAAAACCTCGAAATTTGGAGAGAAAACCTTGAAATTTGGAGAGAAAACGTCAAAATTTGGAGGGAAAACCTTGAAATTTGGGGGGAAAACGTCAAAATTTGGAGAGAAAATGTCAAAATTTGGAGGGAAAACGTCAAAATTTGGAGAGAAAAGCTCAAAATTTGGAGAAAAAACCTTGAAATTAGGTGGAAGAACCTCAAAATTTGGAGAGAAAATGTCAAAATTGGGAGAGAAAACCTCGAAATTTGGAAGGAGAAATGAAAATTTGGAGGGAGAAAACGTCGAAATTTGGAGAGAAAAGCTCAATATTTAGAGAGAAAACCTCGAAATTTGGAGAAAAAAAAGTCAAAATTTGGAGGGAAAATGTCGAAATTTGGAGAAAAAAGCTCAAAATTTGGAGAGAAAAGCTCGAAATTTGGAGAGAAAATCTCAATATTTGGAGCGAAAACCTCAAAATTTGGAGAGAAAAACTTGAAATTTGGAGGGAGAAAATGTCGAAATTTGGAGGGAAAATGTCAAAATTTGGAGAGAAAACCTTGAAATTTGAGTGAAAAACCTTAAAATTTGGATAGAAATACTAAAATTTGGAGGGAAATACTAAAATTTGAGAGAAATCCAAACGTTTGGAGGAAAATCCTAAAATTTGGAGAGAAAACCTCAACATTTGGAGGGAAAACGAAAATTTGGAAGGAAATCCAAAAATCTGGAGAGAAATCCTAAAATTTGGAGGCGAACGTCAAAATCTGGAGGGGAAAACAAAAATTTGGGTGAAAACACAAAGATTTTGAGGGAAAACCTCAAAATTTGGAGAGGAAGCCTTGGAATTTGGGGTGGAAAATGAAAATCGGAGGGAAAAATCAAAAATTTGTGAGGAAACACCAAAATTTGGAGGGAAACATGAAAATTTTGAGGGAAACTCTAAAGTTTGGAGGGAAATCATCAAATTTGGAGGGAAACACAAAAGTTTGAAGGGAAAACTCTAAAATTTGGAGGAAAATCCTGAAATTTGGAAAGAAAACCTTGAAATTTGGTAGAAGAAGCGCAAAGTTTGGAGGGAAATATGAAAATTTGGAGGGAAATCCTAAAATTTGAGGGAAATCCTAAGATTTGGAGGAAAATCTTAATAGTTGGGGGAATATCCAGAAATTTGATGGGAAAACCTAAAATTTGGAGGTCAATCCAAATTTTTGGGGGATTTTTCCCCCAAAACTCACATCTAGTGCCCCAAAACCCCAAATTTTTCGTGATTATTTTCCCCCCAAAACCCCAAATTTTTCGTGAATTTTTTTCCCCCAAAACCTCAAATTTTTTGTGATTTTTCCCCCCCCAAAATCTGAAAATTTTCAGGACTTCTCCCTCCCAAAACCTCAAACTTTTCCAGATTTTTTCCTCCCAAAACCCCAAATTTTTTTGGTGATTTTTCCGCCTTAAACCCCAATTTTTGTGATTTTTTTTTCCCCAAAACCCTGTATTTTTCAGGATTTTTCCCCCAAACCCCCAAATTTTTTGGGATATTTTTCCCAAAACCCCAAAGTTTTCGGGTTTTCTCCCCAAAACTCCCACCCAGCGAACCCAAACCCCAAATTTTTTGGGACTTTTTCCCCCAAACCCCATTTTTTTCGGGTTTTCTCCCCAAAACTCCCACCCAGTGAACCCAAACCCCAAATTTTCCCGAATTCTCCCCAAAACTCACATCTAACAGCCCCAAACTCCAAATTTTTTGGGACTTTTTTCCCCTTAAACCCCAATTTTTTGGGGACTTTTTCCCCCAAAACCCCAATTTTTGGGGGAATTCTTTCCCCCCAAAACCCCAAATTTTTTTTGGGACTTTTTTCCCCTTAAACCCCAATTTTTTTGGATTTTTTTCCCCTTAAACCCCAATTTTTTGGGGTTTTCTCCCCAAAACTCCCACCCGGCGACCCCAAAACCCCAAATTTTCCCGAATTCTCCCCCAAAAACTCACATCCGCACTCCATCCCCTTGCTGGTGTTCCTCGCCTCGCCCGCCGCCTCGCAGGTGAAGATGTCCCCGCGCTCCCACTCGGCCTCGGTGACGACCACGCGGCTGCCGAGCACCGAAACGCCGAAATTTTGGGGAATTTGGGGCTCGGGGGTGACGCCGTCGGCGATGGGGACGCCGTTGCGGAGCCAGCGGATCTCGGCCGGGGGGCGCCGCGGGGTGCGCAGGCGGCACAGGAGGGAGGCGTTGCGGTAAGGGCCCTGGAAGGCCTCGCGGGACGGGGGGTAAAGGGTTAATTCCGGGGTCAGGAGGGCCAGGGATGCGCCGGAACCTGAAAAAATTGGGAAAAAAATCTTAAAAATGGGAAAAATCACGAAATTTCGGAGGAAAACGGTCAAAATTTGAAGGAAATCCAAAAAATTTGGAGCGAAAACGGTGAAATCTGGAGAGAAAAACTCGAGATTTGAAGGAAATACTGAAAAAATTGGAAGGAAGACTTGAAATTTGGAGCAAAAATGGCGAAATTTGGAGAGAAAAGCTCGAAAGTTGAAGGAAATCCTAAAAAGTTTGGAGGCGAACCAAAAAGTTGAAGGAAATCCTAAAAAATTTGGAAGGAAAAGAGTAGAATTTGAAGGAAATCCTAAAAACTTGGAGGGAAATCCTGAAAGTTGAGGGAAATCACAAAATGTCAAGGAAATCCTAAAATTTGGAGCGAAAACGGTGAAATTTGGAGAAAAAATCAAAAGTTGATGGAAATCCTAAGAAGTTGGAGGGAAGTCATAAATTTGAAGGAAATTCTGAAAATCTGGAGCGAAAACGGTGAAATTTGACGGAAATCCTAGAAACTTGGAGGGAAAAACTTGAAAGTTGAAGGAAATCCTAAAAATTCGTGAGGCAAACCCGAAAAGTTGAAAGAAATCGTAAAAATGTGGAGGGAAAAACTCAAAAAGGTAAAGGGGGTAAAGGGTTAATTCCGGGGTCAGGAGGGCGAGGGATGCGCCGGAACCTGAAAAAATTGGGAAAAAACGTGAAATTTGGGAAAAAATCCCATGAAATTTGAGCGAAATACGGAAAATTTGGAGCAAAAATGGTGAAATTTGGAGGTAAAATGGCGAAGTTTGAAGGAAATCCTAAAAGGTTGGAGGGAAATCATAAATTTGAAGGAAATTCTGAAAATCTGGAGCGAAAACGGTGAAATTCGATGGAAATCCTAAAAACTTGGAGGGAAAAACTCAAAAGTTGAAGGAAATCCTAAAAAACTTGGAGCAAAAATGGTGAAATGTGAAGCAAATCCTAAATTTGAAGGAAATCATAAAAAATTGGAAGAAAATCCTAAAATGTGAAGGAAAACCTAAAATTTGGAGCGAAAACGGTGGAATTTGAAGGAAATCCTAAAAAAAATTGGAAGGAAAATGGTGAAATTTGGAGAGAAAAACTCAAAAGTTGGAGGAGAAAACGCGAAATTTGAAGGAAATCCTAAAATTGGAAGGAAATCCTGAAATTTGGGAGGGAAATCCTAAAATTAGACGGAAATCCTAAAAATTTAGAGGGAAAAACTCGAAGAAAATCCCAAAATTTGGAGGGAAAATGGTGAAATGTGAAGGAAATCCTAAAAATTTGGAGGGAAACAGTGAAACTTGAAGGAAATCCTAAAATTTGGAGGGAAATCGTAAAATAGGAAGGAAATCCCAAAATTTGAAGGAAATCCTAAAATTCGGAGAGAAAACCTCAAAATTTGGAGGGAAAAGTTCAAAATTCAGACGAAAAACCCCAAAATTCAGGAAAAAAACCAAAAAAATTTGGGAAAAAAACTTAAAATTCGGGGCCAACCCTAACTTTGGGGCCAGTACTGGGGGATTTGGGATTTTGGGGTTTTGGGGATTTTGGGGGTAAAGGGTTAATTCCGGGGTGAGGAGGGCAGGAGAGAAGCTGGAACATGCGAAAATTGGGAAAAAACACGAAATTTTGGGGAAAAATGGTGAAATTTCGGAGGAAAACGGTCAAAATTTGAAGGAAATCCTAAAAAATCTGGAGCGAAAATGGCGAAATTTGGAGAGAGACTCGAAAGTTGAAGGAAATCCTGAAAATTTGGAGGGAAATTCTAAAATTGGAAGGAAATCCTAAAATTTGAGGGAAAAGTGTCAAAATTTGGAAGAAATCCTAAAAAATTGGAGGGAAACCCTGAAATTTGAAGGAAATCCTAAAATTTGTGAGGAAATCCTGAAATTTGGAGGGAAAACGTTAAAATGTCAAGGAAATCCTAAAGATTTGGAGGGAAAAACTCGAAATGTGATGGAAATCCTAAAAAATTGGAGGAGAAAACTCAAAATGTGAGGGAAATCCCAAAATTTGTGAGGAAATCCCAAAATCCGGAGGGGAAAATTCGAAATTCGAGGGAAATCCCAAAATTTGAAGGAAATCCTAAAAAATTTGGAAGGAAAAACTCAAAAGTTGAAGGAAATCCTAAAAAGGTGGAGGAAAACCATGAAATTTGAAGGAAATCCTAAAAAATTTGGAGTGAAAACGGTGAAATATGAGAGAAATCCTAAAATTTGAGGAAAATCCTAAAATTTGAGGGAGAGCGATGAAACTTGAAGGAAATCCTAAAAAATTTGGAGCGAAAAGGGTGAAATGTGAAGGAAATCCTAAAAATTTGGAGGGAAAAAGTCAAAATTAGAAGGAAATCTTAAATTTGAAGGAAATCCTGAAATTTGGGAGGGAAATCCTTAAATTAGATGGAAATCCTAAAAATTTGGAGGGAAAAACTCGAAATTTGAAGAAAATCCCAAAATTTGGAGGGAAAATGGTGAAAAATGGGAGAAATCCTAAAAATTTGGGGGGAAATCCTAAATTTGAAAGAAACCCTAAAAAGTCCCAACGGAACCTTCCAGAACCGTCCAGAAATCCCCCCGGAAATCCTTCCGGAAACTTCCGGAACTCCTTCGGAACGGCCGCCGGAAATTCCGGAATTTTCGATTTGGGGGCCAGTCCGGGTTTGGGGATTTCGGGGATTTTTGGGATCGGATTTTGGGGATTTTTTTGGGATTTTTTGAGTCAGATTTTTGTGATTTTTGTGATTTTTAGGATCAGGATTTTTGTGATTTTGGGGATTTTGGGGCTCTGATTTTTGGGATTTTCAGGATTTTTAGGATCAGATTTTTGTCATTTTGTTGATTTTTGGGATCTGAATTTTTGGGATTTTGGGGATTTTCGAACTCAGATTTTTGTGATTTTGGTGATTTTCAGAGTCAGATTTTCAGGATTTTTGGGATTTCTAGGATCGCTTTTTTTGTGATTTTTGGGCTCAGATTTTTGGGATTTTTGTGATTTTCGGGCTCAGATTTTTGGGATTTCCAGGATTTTCGGCCTCAGATTTTTGGGATTTTTGGGATTTTTGGGATTTTTGGGATTTTTGGGATTTTTGTTACTCCTGTGATTTTGGTGATTTTAGGGCTCAGATTTTTCTGATTTTTGTGATTTCTGTGATTTTCACACTCAGATTTTTGGGATTTTCATGATTTTTGTCATTTTTGGACTCAGATTTTCAGGATTTTCGTGATTTCTGTCATTTTTCGTGCTCAGATTTTTAGGATTTTTTCACGAACCTCACCTGGGTTGCTGACCTCGGCGCTGCCGCTCCCTCCGGAATGTTCCGCGCGGCACCGGAACGGCTGCCGAGCCTTCCCCTCCCCCGCCTGGGCCAGCGCCAGCCGCGAGGCCTGGCGGAACCTTCCGGAACCTCTCGGGATCACCGGGAATTGCCGAATTTTCCAGTTGGGGACCAGTCCGGGTTTGGGGATTTTTTTGGGATTTCCGGGGTTGGAATTTGCGGATTTTGGGATCGGATTTTGGGGATTTTTTGAGGATTTTTGGAGTCAGATATTTGTGATTTTGGGGATTTTCAGGATCTGAATTTTTGGGGATTTTTGTGATTTTCAGGATCAATTTTTTGTGATTTTTGTGATTTTTGGAGTCAGATTTTTGTGATTTTGTGATTTTTAGGATTGGGATTTTTGTGATTTTTGGGATTTTCAGGCTCGAATTTTTGTGATTTTGTTATTTTTGGGATCAGATTTTTGTGATTTTGTGATTTTTAGGATTGGGGTTTTGGGGATGAGATTTTTGTGATTTGGGGATTTTTGAGACTTTGGAGATTTTCGTGCTCAGATTTTTGGGAATATTGGGATATTTAGGACAGGGATTTTTGTGATTTTTGTGATTTTTGGCATCCAATTTTTGTGATTTTGGGGATTTTCATACTCAGATTTTCAGGATTTTTGGGATATTTGGGATCCGATTTTTGGGATTTCCATGATTTTTGTGCTCAGAGTTTTTGAATTTTTGTGATTTTTGTCATTTTTGGACTCAGATTTTTGGGATTTTTGTGATTTCTCTAATTTTCGGACTCAGATTTTCAGGATTTTTTCTGGATTTTTTTTGGATTTTCGTGAACCTCACCTGGGTTGCTGACCTCGGCGCTGCCGCTCCCTCCGGAATGTTCCGCGCGGCACCGGAACGGCTGCCGAGCCTTCCCCTCCCCCGCCTGGGCCAGCGCCAGCCGCGAGGCCTGGCGGAACCTTCCGGAACCTCTCGGGATCACCGGGAATTGCCGAATTTCGGCGCCGGGGACGCCGCGCTGCTCGCGGTCGCTCCACGTGAAGGTCACGGGGCCAGGCCCCGAGGCCGAGGCCACGCAGGCCACCGAGAACGACGAGCTCGGCGCGAGCGCTCCGCACGGCGACAGCGGGAACACCTCCGGGGCCGACGGCGAGCCTGGAAAAGTCGAAAAAAGTCAAAATTTTGGTGAAATTTGACCAAAAATCGACATTTTTAGCGAAAATTTGGTGAAAATTTGGCGAAAATCGGAGAAAATTTGGCGAAAATAGCGATTTTTTGAAGTGGCGTTTGGCATTTTTTCCCGAAAAATTGGGATTTTTTGGAGGAATTTTACAATTTTTAGGAATTCGCAATTTTTGGTCCTGGATGATCTTTTTGGGGGAAATCATAATCGTTTTGGGGAAAAAAATTCCAATTTTGGGGAAAAAATGTTCAATTTTTAGTGGAATTTTGTGATTTTGAGTGGGAACACCTCCGGGGCCGACAGCGAGCCTGGAAAAGTCAAAAAAAGTCAAAATTTTGGTGAAATTTGACCAAAAATCGACATTTTAAGCGAAAATTTGGCGAAAATCGGAGAAAATTTGGCGAAAATCGGTGGAAATTTGGCGAAAATAGCGATTTTTTAAAGCGGTTTTCCCGGGAAAAATTGGTATTTTTGGAGGAATTCTCCAATTTTTGGGAATTCACGATTTTTGGTCCCAATCTTAATTTTTTGGGGGAAAATCATAATGGTTTTGGGGGAAAATGTTCCCATTTTGGGGTGCAGGTTTTTGATTTTTAGTGGAATTTTGTGATTTTGAGTGGGAACACCTCCGGGGCCGACGGCGAGCCTGGAAAAGTCAAAAAAAGTCAAAATTTTGGTGAAATTTGACCAAAAATCGACATTTTTAGCGAAAATTTGGTGAAAATTTGGCGAAAATCGGAGAAAATTTGGCGAAAATAGCGATTTTTTGGAGTGGCGTTTGGCATTTTTTCCCGAAAAATTGGGATTTTTTGGAGGAATTTTACGGTTTTTAGGAATTCGCGATTTTTGGTCCCAATCTTAATTTTTGGGGGGAAATCATAATCGTTTTGGGGAAAAAAAAATCCAATTTTGGGGAAAAAATGTTCGATTTTTAGGGGGGATTTGCAATTTTGAGTGGGAACACTTCCAAGGTCGACGGCGAGCCTGGAAAACTCAAGAAAAAGTCAAAATTTTGGTGAAATTTGACCAAAAATTGATATTTTTAGCGAAAATTTGGCAAAAATCGGAGAAAATTTGGCGAAAATAGCGATTTTTTAAAGGTGCGATTTCGCAATTTGGCTTCTTTTTCCCCAGGAAAATTGGGATTTTTTGGGAGGAATTTTACAATTTTTAGGAATTCACAATTTTTGGTCCCAATCTTAATTTTTTGGGGGAAAATCATAATGGTTTTGGGGGAAAATGTTCCCATTTTGGGGTGCAGGTTTTTGATTTTTAGTGGAATTTTGTGATTTTGAGTGGGAACACCTCCGGGGCCGACGGCAAGCCTGGAAAAGTCAAAAAAAGTCAACATTTTGGTGAAACTTGACCAAAAATCGACATTTTCAGCGAAAATTTGGCAAAAATCGGAGAAAATTTGGCGAAAATAGCGATTTTTTAAAGGTGCGATTTCGCAATTTGGCTTCTTTTTCCCCAGGAAAATTGGGATTTTTTGGGAGGAATTTTACAATTTTTAGGAATTCACAATTTTTGGTCCCAATCTTAATTTTTTGGGGGAAAATCATAATGGTTTTGGGGAAAAATTTTCCCATTTTGGGGTGCAGGTTTCTGACTTTTAGTGGAATTTTGTGATTTTGAGTGGGAACACCTCCGGGGCCGACGGCGAGCCTGGAAAAGTCAAAAAAAGTCAAAATTTTGGTGAAATTTGAAAAAAAAATGGTGATTTTTAGTGAAAATTTGGCGAAAATCGGAGAAAATTTGGCGAAAATCGGTGGAAATTTGGCGAAAATAGCGATTTTTTAAAGCGGTTTTCCCGGGAAAAATTGGTATTTTTGGAGGAATTCTCCAATTTTTGGGAATTCACGATTTTTGGTCCCAATCTTAATTTTTTGGGGGAAAATCATAATGGTTTTGGGGGAAAATGTTCCCATTTTGGGGTGCAGGTTTTTGATTTTTAGTGGAATTTTGTGATTTTGAGTGGGAACACCTCCGGGGTCGACGGCGAGCCTGGAAAAGTCAAAAAAAGTCAAAATTTTGGTGAAATTTGAAAAAAAATGGTGATTTTTAGTGAAAATTTGGCGAAAATTGGAGGAAAATTTGGCGAAAATCAGTGGAAATTTGGCGAAAATCGGTGGAAATTTGGCAAAAATAGCGATTTTTTGAAGTGGCGTTTGGCATTTTTTCCCAGAAAAATTGGGATTTTTTAGAGGAATTTTACAATTTTTAGGAATTCACGATTTTTGGTCCCAATCTTAATTTTTTGGGGGAAAATCATAATCGTTTTGGGGAAAAAAAATCCAATTTTGGGGAAAAAATGTTCGATTTTTAGTGGAATTTTGTGATTTTGAGTGGGAACACCTCCGGGGCCGACGGCGAGCCTGGAAAAGTCAAAAAAAGTCAAAATTTTGGTGAAATTTGACCAAAAATCGACATTTTTAGCGAAAATTTGGTGAAAATCGGAGAAAATTTGGCGAAAATAGCGATTTTTTAAAGGTGCGATTTCGCAATTTGGCTTCTTTTTCCCCAGGAAAATTGGGATTTTTTGGGAGGAATTTTACAATTTTTAGGAATTCACAATTTTTGGTCCCAATCTTAATTTTTTGGGGGAAAATCATAATGGTTTTGGGGGAAAATGTTCCCATTTTGGGGTGCAGGTTTTTGATTTTTAGTGGAATTTTGTGATTTTGAGTGGGAACACCTCCGGGGCCGACAGCGAGCCTGGAAAAGTCAAAAAAAGTCAAAATTTTGGTGAAATTTGACCAAAAATCGACATTTTTAGCGAAAATTTGGTGAAAATCGGAGAAAATTTGGCGAAAATCGGTGGAAATTTGGCGAAAATAGCGATTTTTTGAAGTGGCGTTTGGCATTTTTTCCCGAAAAATTGGGATTTTTTGGAGGAATTTTACAATTTTTAGGAATTCGCAATTTTTGGTCCTGGATGATCTTTTTGGGGGAAATCATAATCGTTTTGGGGAAAAAAATTCCAATTTTGGGGAAAAAATGTTCAATTTTTAGTGGAATTTTGTGATTTTGAGTGGGAACACCTCCGGGGCCGACGGCGAGCCTGGAAAAGTCAAAAAAAGTCAAAATTTTGGTGAAATTTGAAAAAAAAATGGTGATTTTTAGTGAAAATTTGGCGAAAATCGGAGAAAATTTGGTGAAAATAGCGATTTTTTAAGGTGCGATTTCGCAATTTGGCTTTTTTTTCCCCAGAAAAATTGGAATTTTTTTGGGAGGAATTTTACAATCTTTAGGAATTCACAATTTTTGGTCCCAATCTTAATTTTTTGGGGGAAAATCATAATGGTTTTGGGGGAAAATGTTCCCATTTTGGGGTGCAGGTTTTTGATTTTTAGTGGAATTTGGTGATTTTGAGTGGGAACACCTCCGGGGCCCACGACGAGCCTGGAAAAGTCAAAAAAAGTCAAAATCTTGAAATTCTGGTGAAATTTGGGTGGAAAACGGTGATTTTTAGTATGGGATCCTCAGCCACCCCAGCTTGACCAGTACAGACCAGTCCAGACCAGTCCAAACCAGTTTGGGCGCCCTAACCCACCCCAGCTTGACCAGTACTGACCAGTACTGACCAGTACTGACCAGTACAGACCAGTACAGGCCCAGTCCAGACCAGTCCAGACCAGTCCAGACCAGTCCAGACCAGTACAGCACCTGGACCCGCCCCAGCTTGACCAGTCCAGACCAGTACAGACCAGTACAGACCAGTCCAAACCAGTCCAGACCAGTACAGCACCTGGAGCTGCCCCAGCTTGACCAGTCCAGACCAGTACAGGACCAGTTTGGGACCAGTATGGGCACCCAGAGCTGCCCCAGCTTGACCAGTACTGACCAGTACAGACCACTTTGGGACCAGTCCAGACCAGTCCAGACCAGTACAGCACCCAGAGCCATCCCAGCTTGACCAGTCCAGACCAGTACTGACCAGTACTGACCAGTCCAGACCAGTCCAGACCAGTACAGGCACCCAGAGCCCACCCAGCTTGACCAGTACTGACCAGTACAAACCAGTCCAGACCAGTAGTGACCAGTTTGAGACCAGTCCAGACCAGTACAGGCACCCCCAGCTCCCCCAGTTTGACCAGTATGGAACCAGTATCGACCAGTACAGACCAGTACTGACCAGTATGGGACCAGTCCAGACCAGTATGGGCACCTGGACCCACCCCAGCTTGACCAGTACTGACCAGTACGGACCAGTATGGACCAGTACAAACCAGTACAGGACCAGTATGGGCATCTGGAGCCACCCCAGCTCAACCAGTACAAACCAGTATGGGACCAGTCCAGACCAGTCCAGACCAGTACAGCACCTGGAGCGCCCCAGCTTGACCAGTACTGACCAGTATAGGCCAGTATGGAACCAGTTTGGGACCAGTACAGGACTGGTACTGACCAGTACACACCAGTCCAGACCAGTACAGCACCTGGACCCACCCCAGCTTGACCAGTACTGACCAGTACTGACCAGTACAGACCAGTACAGGCCCAGTCCAGACCAGTCCAGACCAGTCCAGACCAGTCCAGCACCTGGACCCGCCCCAGCTTGACCACTCCAGACCAGTACAGACCAGTCCAAACCAGTCCAGACCAGTACAGCACCCAGAGCCGCCCCAGCTCGACCAGTCTAGACCAGTATGGGACCAGTCCAGACCAGTCCAGACCAGTACAGCACCTGGAGCACCCCAGCTTGACCAGTCCAGACCAGTACAGGACCAGTTTGGGACCAGTATGGGCACCCAGAGCTGCCCCAGCTTGACCAGTACTGACCAGTACAGACCAGTATGGGCCCAGTACAAACCAGTACAGGACCAGTACAGCACCCAGAGCCATCCCAGCTTGACCAGTCCAGACCAGTACTGACCAGTACTGACCAGTCCAGACCAGTCCAGACCAGTACAGGCACCCAGAGCCCACCCAGCTTGACCAGTACTGACCAGTACAGACCAGTTTGGACCATTACAAACCAGTACTGGACCAGTACTGACCAGTCCAGACCAGTACAGGCCAGTACAGGCACCCCCAGCTCCCCCAGCTTGACCAGTATGGAACCAGTATCGACCAGTCCAGACCAGTATGGGACCAGTATGGGATCCTCAGCCACCCCAGCTTGACCAGTACTGACCAGTACAGACCAGTATGGGCCCAGTACAAACCAGTACAGGACCAGTACAGCACCTAGAGCTGCCCCAGCTCGACCAGTACAGACCAGTATAGACCAGTATGGGCCCAGTACAGACCAGTACAGACCAGTACAGACCAGTACAGACCAGTACAGCACCTGGACCCGCCCCAGCTTGACCAGTACTGACCAGTACGGACCAGTATGGGCCCAGTACAAACCAGTACAGGACCAGTACAGCACCTAGAGCTGCCCCAGCTCGACCAGTACAAACCAGTACAGACCAGTACAGACCAGTACAGCACCCAGAGCCGCCCCAGCTTGACCAGTATGGACCAGAATGGGCCCAGTCCAGACCAGTACAGACCAGTACGGGACCAGTATGGGATCCTCAGCCACCCCAGCTTGACCAGTACAGACCAGTATGGGACCAGTAAAAACCAGTACCGACCAGTATGGGACCAGTAAAAACCAGTACTGACCAGTATGGGACCAGTCCAGACCAGTCCAGACCAGTACGGGCACTTGGACCGGCCCCAGCTTGACCAGTACTGACCAGTAGGGACCAGTATGGAACCAGTAAAAACCAGTCCAGACCACTTTGGGCCCAGTATGGAACCAGTACTGACCAGCATGGGCCCAGTAAAAACCAGTCCAAACCAGTAAAAACCAGTCCAAACCAGTCCAAACCAGTCCAAACCAGTTTGGGACCAGTCCAGACCAGTATGGAACCAGTAAAAACCAGTCCGGACCAGTAAAAACCAGTTTGGGACCACTCCAAACCAGTAAAAACCAGTCCAAACCAGTTTGGGACCAGTCCAAACCAGTCCAGGCCCCAATCAATCAATCAATCGATCAATCCCCATCCGATCAATTAATTCCTCTCGTTAATTGCAATTAATTCCCAAAATCTCCCATCGATAATCCCCAAGAACTAATTAAAACAAATTAAAACCAATTAAAACCAATTAAAAATAATTAAAATCGATTAAAACCGATTAAAGCCAATTGAAATCGATTAAAACTAATTAAAGGCCAATTAAAATAGATTAAACCAATTAAAATCAATTAAAACCAATTTAAACCGATTTAAAATAATTAAAACAAATTAAAACCAATTAAAGCCAATTAAAAGCAATTAAAACCAATAAAAGCCAATTAAAATCGATTGAAACTAATTAAAACCAATTAAAACCAATTAAAAGCAATTAAAAGCAATTAATAGCAATTAAAGTCAATTAAAAGCAATTAAAATAGATTAAAACCAATTAAAACCAATTAAAACCAATTAAAAATTAATAAAACTATTAAAATCCGAATAAATCCTAATATTAATTAAGGAAATCCCGTTAATTGCGAATAAATCCGATTAAAATCGATTAAATCAGATTAAAATCGATTAATAGCCATTAAAATTGATTAATATCTATTAAAAACCAATTAAAGCCAATTAAAACCAATTAAAATGGAATAAAATCGATTAAAACGGATAAAAATCGATTAAAAACTGATTAAATTCAATTAAAACCAATTAACGATGGAACTCAATTCAATCTCAATAAAATCGATTAAAAATTAAGTTCATTAATTAACGGAGCCCAATTAGAAACGGAATTGAAAGAATTAAAATTAATTGAAAGCGATTAAAATTAATTAAAAGAGATTAAAATTAATTAAAAGCGATTAAAACTCAACTGAGCCGAATCAAAATTAATTAAAACCAATCGAAATTAATTAAAGCGGATTAAAATGAATTAAAAGTGATTAAAATTATTAAAACAGATTAAATATCAATTAAAATCAATTAAAGCCAATTAGAATTAATTGAAATCGATCAGGGCTCCACTGACTCAAGTTAAAATTAATTAAAACCGATTAAAAATTAATTGAAATCAATTAAAAGAGATTAAAAATTAATTAAATGCCGTTAAAATTCAATTGAACCGAGAAAAGCCAATTAAAGCCGATTAGAATTAATTAAAACCGATTAAAATCAATTAAAACTGATTAAAATAAATTAAAACCGATTAAAATCAATTAAAATGAATTAAAATCAATTAAAACTGATTAAAATGAATTAAAATGAATTAAAATCAATTAAAACTGATTAAAATCAATTAAAATGAATTAAAATCAATTAAAACTGATTAAAATGAATTAAAACCGATAAAAAACAATGAAAATAAATTAAAGACAATTAAACCAAATTAAAGTAAATTAAAATTAATTAAAAGCGATCGAAACTCCGCTTCGGCAAATTAAAATGAATTAAAGCCAATTAAAATTAATTAAAAGCGATGAAAACTCGACTCGAAGGGATTAAAAGAGATTAAAATTAATTTAAAATTAATTAAAATTAATTAAAATTAACTAAGACCTGTCAAAACTCCGCTGAGCCAAATTAAAGTCAATTAAAACCAATTAAAATTAATTAAAAGCGATTAAAACCAATTAAAACTGATTAAAATAGATTAAAATAGTTTAAAACCGATTAAAAATCAATTAACGCCAATTAAAACGCATTAAAATCAATTAAAATTAATTAAAACCGATTCATAGTCAATTGAAGCCGATTAAAATCAATTAAAAATCAATTAAAACCAATTAAAGTCCATTAAAATCAATTAAAATAATTCGAACCAATTAAAGTTCAATTAAAATAATTCGAACCGATTAAAAATAAATTTAAATTGATTGAAATCGAATCGGAACTGAACAAACTCAATTAAAATTAATCAAAATCGATTAAAATCAATTTAAATCGAGGAGAAACCAATGAAAACCAATTAAAATTAATTAAAATAAATTCAAAACAACGAAAATTAATTAAAACCAATTAAACTCGACTCGAATCCTCCAAAACTGAGCAAAAACTTCTCAAAAATTCTCAATTTTCGCCCCAAAATTTTGCGATTTTTCTCCTCCGAAAAAAAACTTTTCTTTCTCAAAAAAAAATTTTCTTTCTCAAAATTCTCATTTTTAACTCAATTTTTCTCCCCGAAATTTGATTTTATTTCCCAAAAAAAAATTTTTCTCAAAATTCTCATTTTAAACTCAATTTTCTCCCAATATTCTCATTTCCCACCAAAAAAAACCCCAAAAATTCAATTTTTTCCCCCAAAATTGCAATCCCTAACTCCATTTTCTCACCGAGATTTAATTTTTTTTCCCCAAAATATAATTTTTTCCCCAAATTTAAAATTTTTTCCCCAAAATTTAATTTTTTTCCCCAAAATCCAATTTTTTTTCCCTAAAATTCGATTTTTTCCCCCCAAAATTTGATTTTTTCCCCCAAATTCAAATTTTTTTCCCAAAAATTTAAATTTTTTCCCCCAAAACTTAATTTTTTTTCCCTTCCCCGCCCCAGGTGTTGTTTTTCACCCAAAAAAGAGGAAATTCACCCCAAAAATAAAATCTCCGAACTTCTCTTTTTTTTGTTTTTTTCGAAACCTCCCCGAGGTTATTTTGGGAAATTTTGGGGCCAAATTTCCTCTTTTTGGTTCCGAGAAATTCTCGGGTTTGTTTCTCTTTTTTCGGCCCCGAATTTTGGGGGTTTAGGTTAAAAAAAATAAATATTTAATTCCATTTTTTAATCGGTTTTTAATTGGATTTTAATCGGTTTTTAATTGATTTTAATCGGTTTTTAATTCGATTTTAATTCTATTTTAATCAGATTTTAATTGGTTTTTAATTCGATTTTAATTGGTTTTTAATTGAATTTTATTCGGATTTTAATTCTATTTTAATAATTTTTTAATTCGATTTTAATCGGATTTTAATTCCATTTTAATTGCATTTTCATTCTATTTTAATTGGTTTTTAATTCGAATTTAATCGATTTTTAATTCGATTTTAATCGATTTTTAATTCTATTTTAATCGAATTTTAATTGGTTTGTAATTCAATTTTAATCGGATTTTAATTCTATTTTAATTGGTTTTTAATAGTTTTTAAATTCTATTTTAATTTGATTTTAATTGCTTTTCAATTCGATTTTAATTCTATTTTAATTCGATTTTATTCGGAATTTTGATACTTTTAACATATTTTTCTATTTTTTCTTCCTAATTTTCCAATTTTTATTTCACCCGATTTTACTTTAATTTTATTTAATTTCAATTTAATTTAATCACCTCCCTAAAAATCAATTTTTTTCACTGAAAAAAAATCAAATTTTCACCGAAAAAAAAACAATTTTTCATTTAAAAAAAATCAAATTTATGGCCAAAAAAATCAATTTTTGACCTAAAATTCCATTTTTTCAAAGAAACTCAGATTTTGACCAAAATTCGATTATTGACCAAAAGTTCGATTTTTGCAAAAAAATTCAGACTTTGGCCGAAAATTTGATTTTTGACCAAAAATTCGATTTTTGGCCAAGAAATGGAGATTTTTACCAAAAATACGATTTTTGCCAAAAACTTCGACTTTTGACCAAAAAATTCAAATTTTGCCTAAAAAAATCGATTTTTGACCGAAAAATTGCTATTTTTTTCCAAAACTTCAGACTTTGCCCAAAATTTATATTATTGCCAAAAAATTCGATTTTTGACCAAAAATTCGATTATTACCTCAAAAAATCAATTTTTGCCGAAAATTCGATTTTTGCCCAAACATTCAAATTTTCCCCTAAAAAAATCGCTAATTGACCAAAAATTCGATTTTTGCCAAAAAATTAAATTTTTTTTAAAAAACTCGATTTTAGACCGAAATTCGATTTTTGACCTAAAAATTTCAAATTTTGCCCAAAATTTCAAATTTTCCCCAAAAAATCGATTATTGACCGAAAAATTCCATTTTTTCGAAAAATTCGATTATTGTCCTAAAAATGCAAATTTTGCCCTAAAATTCGATTTTTTTAAAAAAAAATTCAATTTTTACCCTAAAATTCGATTTTTTAAAAAAAAAATTCAATTTTTGCCCTAAAAATTTCAAATTTTCCCCCAAAAATTTCAAATTTTTGCCCAAAAACTCGAGATTTTTCACCCCAACTCCCCCGACATTTTTCCCGCCAAACTCCCCCCCCTCGAAATTTTCCCGCCAAACCCCCCTGAGATTTTCCCGCCAAAAATCCCCCGCACCCCCAGGGTTGAATTTTTGGGGCGAAAAATTGGAATTTTGGGTGAAAAAAAGGCGATTTTGGGGTCGGACTCACCGCTGGCCACGGTCAGGATCGTCCCTCGGCCCCAGGCGTCAATAGAGACCCACGGTGGGCGGGGCCAGCGCGGGAGCCGCGCAAAAACCGCGAGTTTGGGGAGAAAAACCCGAATTTGGTGATTTTTGGGTTTTTCGGGGACGGGAAATGAGAAAAAATTGGGATTTTTTCGGGTTGGTTTGGGGATTTGGGAATTGGGAATTTTCTGAATTTTGGAGAATTTTTTCCGTTTGGGAAATGAGGAAAAAATGGGAGAAAATTAAGGAAAAATCGGGAAAATTGTGAAAATTGACAATTTTCGGCATTTTTGGGGTCCGAAAATGTGATTTTTGTGACTTTTTTGGGGGGGGAGGAAACGGAGGGGAAAATCGGAGGAAAAGTGTGAATTTTACAATTTTCGTGCTTTTTGTGGACAGAAATTGCAAAAATCGGAATTTTGTTGGTTTTTTGGCAAAAATTTGCCGAAATTTGGGGAAAAAACGGTGAAAAAAGGCAAAAAATCGCCAAAATTTGGGTGAAAAGACACAAAATTTGCCAAAATTAGCCCAAATTTGGGGCAAAAAGGAGCAAAATCGGGGAAAAGGAGCGCGGATTTGGGTCCAAAATGGTAAAAAATTGCCAAAAAAGGCCAAAATTAGCTCAAATTTGGGTCAAAAATGGGAAAAAAATGCCAAAAATTGTGAAAATTTGGGATTTTCGCGGTTTTTTTGGGGGTGGGTTTGAGTGGAAAAAATGGAAGGTTCGGGGTGAGAGAAAATGGGGAAAAAAATTGGGAAATTTGGGGAAAAAATGAGGAGAAATCGGGAAAATAGCGAAAATTGTCAATTTTTGTGATTTTTGCGGCCAAAAATTGTGAAAAATTGGGATTTTTTCGGGTTTGGTTTGGGGATTTGGGATTGGGAATTTTGTCAATTTTGGAGAATTTTTCCCGTTTGGGAAATGAGGAAAAAATGGGGAAAAATTGAGGGGAAATCGGGAAAATTGTGAAAATTGTCAATTTTGGTGATTTTGGGATTTTTCGGGGTTGAAAAATGAGAAAAAATTGGGATTTTTTCGGGGTTGGGTTGGGGATTTGGGAATTGGGAATTTTGTCAATTTTGGGGAATTTTTTCCTGTTTCGAAAATGGGGAAAAAATGGGGAAAATTGAGGAAAATTGTGAAAATTGTGAAAATTAACAAATTTCGGCATTTTTGGGTCTGAAAATGTGATTTTTGCGACTTTTTTTGGCGGGAAAAGGGCGGGGGGAGGAAACGGAGGGGAAAATTGGGAGGAAAGTGTGAATTTTACCATTTTTGTGCTTTTTGCGAACAGACATTGTAAAAAAACGGAATTTTGTGATTTTTGTTGGTTTTTTGGCAAAAATTGGCGCAATTTTGGGTGAAAAATGCCAAAAAGAGGCGAAATTCGCCCAAATTTGGGTCTAAAATGCGGAAAAATGCCCCAGAAGACCCAAAAATCACAGAAATTTGTGTCAAAAAGAACAAAAAATCACAAATTTGGGGCGAAAAGAGCAAAAATCTGAGCTGAAAATGTTGAAAAATGAGCCCAAATTTGGGGGAAAAAATGTCCAAAAATGGAAAAAAATCGCCGAAATTTGGGAAAAAGACAAAAAAAGAGCCGAAATTAGCCCAAATTTGGGGCAAAAATGGTCAAAATCGGGAAAAAGTCGGAGAAAAATCGGGAAAATTAGAGCAGATTTGGGTCAAAATGGTCCAAAAAAAGGTAAAAAATCGCCGAAATTTGGGAAAAAAGACACAAAAAGATCCAAAATTAGCCCAAATTTGGGGCAAAAATGACGAAATAAGGAAATACAGACTCGGATTTGGCTCAAAAATGGCCAAAAATTGCCAAAAATCGCCGAAATTTGGGTTAAAAAGGACCAAAATCGGGAAAAAGGAGTGCGGATTTGGCGGGAAAATCCCCGAAAATTCCAAATTTTTGGGGGGGAGGCGATTTTGGGTGGGAAAAAGGAGATTTCGGGAGGGAAAAAAGAGATTTTGGGTGGAAAAACGGCAATTTTGGGTGGAAAAAAGGAGATTTTGGGTGGAAAAACGGCGATTTTGGGTGGGAAAAAGGAGATTTTGGGAGGAAAAAAGGAGATTTTGGGTGGAAAAAAGGAGATTTTGGGTGGGAAAAATGCAATTTTGGGTGGGAAAAAGGAGATTTTGGGTGGGAAAAAGGCAATTTTGGGTGGGAAAAAGTTGATTTTGGGTGGAAAAACGGCGATTTTAGGTGGGAAAAAGGAGATTTTGGGTGGAAAAAAGGAGATTTTGGGTGGAAAAAAGGAGATTTTGGGTGGGAAAAATGCAATTTTGGGTGGGAAAAAGGAGATTTTAGGTGGGAAAAAGGCAATTTTGGGTGGAAAAAGATTTTGGGTGGAAAAAAGTTGATTTTGGGTGGGAAAAAGTTGATTTTGGGTGGAAAAACGGCGATTTTGGGTTTTTGGCAGCGCGCGCGCCCCCGGGAGCAGCAGCGGCGCCCGCGGCACTCCCACGGTGGCCGAGAGGTGACAAAAAACCGCCAGGGGTTTTGGGGAGAAAAACCGCGGATTTGGGAAAATCGGGAAAAACCGGATTGAATTTGGGGGGAAAACGGGAAAAATCGGGAGGGGTTTTGGGATAAAAATCGCAAAATTGGGAAAAATTGGGAGAACCTGGATTGAATTTTGGGAGAAATTGGAAGAATTCAGAAGGGATTTGGGGGGAAAAAGGGGGAAATTGGGGAAATCGGGAGGGATTTTGGGGGGAAAATGAGGGAAAACAGCAAAAATTGGGAAAATCCGGGAGGAGTTTGGGGGGAAAACGGCAAAAACCGGGAGGGATTTGGAGGAAAAAAACCCGAAAATTGGAAAAATTGGAAAAAGCTGGGAGGGGTTTGGGGGGAAAAGCACAAAATTGGGAAAATTCGGGAGGGGTTTGGGGAGAAAAAAAGGGAAAAATGGGGAAAATGGGAAAATTCGGGAGGGGTTTGGGGAGAAAAAAAGGGAAAAATGGGAAAAATCGGGAAAACCTGGATTGAATTTTGGGGGAAATTGGGAAAATTCAGAAGGGATTTGGGGGAAAAAGGGGAAAATTGGGGAAATCGGGAGGGATTTAGGAGAAAAAATGCAAAATTGGGGGAAACCGGGAGGGGTTTGGGGAGAAAAAACGCGGATTTGGGAAAAATCGGGAGGGGTTTGGGAGAAAAAAAGGGAAATTGGGAAAATTCGGGAAGAATTTGGGGAGGAAAAACGCGGATTTGGGAAAAATCGGGAGGGGTTTGGGGGGAGAAAAGGGAAAAATGGGGAAAATCGGGAAAACCTGGATTGAATTTTGGGGGAAATTGGGAAAATTCAGGAGGGATTTAGGGGGAAAAAAGGGAAAATTGGGGAAATCGGGAGGGATTTTGGGGGGAAAATGAGGGAAAACAGCAAAAATTGGGAAAATCCGGGAGGAGTTTGGGGGGAAAACGGCAAAAACCGGGAGGGATTTGGAGGAAAAAAAACCCGAAAATTGGAAAAATTGGAAAAAGCTGGGAGGGGTTTGGGGGGAAAAGCACAAAATTTGGAAAATTCAGAAGGGGTTTGGGGAGAAAAGGGAAAAATGGGGAAAATGGGAAAATTCGGGAGGGGGTTGGGGAGAAAAAAAGGGAAAAATGGGAAAAATCGGGAAAACCTGGATTGAATTTTGGGGGAAATTGGGAAAATTCAGGAGGGATTTAGGGGGAAAAGGGGAAAATTCGGGAGAAAATGAGGAAAAACAGTGGAAAAATGGGAAAAATCGTGAGGGGTTTGGGCAGAAAAAAGGGAAAAATGGGAAAAATGGGAAAAACCGGGTGGGATTTGGGGGTAAAACAGGAAAAATCGGGAGGGGTTTGGGGAGAAAAATCTGGAATTGGGAAAATCAGGAAAAACCAGGAGGGGTTTGGGGGGAAAAGCACAAAATTGGGAAAATTCAGAAGCTGTTTGTGGCAAAAATGGGGAAATTTGGAAAATTCCCAAGGAATTTGGGGGGGAAATGGTGAAAAGGGAGAAAATTAGCTGAAAATTGTGGGGAAAGTGGGAAAAAAGAGCCAAAATTAACCCAGATTTGGGTAAAATGGGCAAAATTAATGCAGATTTGGGTCAAAGTTGTCATTCCAAGGTCACTCAATGTCCATCCAAAAATTGTGACCTCCGTGGAAAGGTCACAGTGTCCACCCAAGGTCACTTGATGTCCATCTGAGGTCACTCAATGTCCATCTGAGGTCACTCGATGTCCACCCAAGGTCATTCAGTGTCCATCCGAGGTCACTCAATGTCCACCCAAGGTCACTCAATGTCCATCCGAGGTCACTCAATGTCCATCCGAGGTCACTCAATGTCCATCCGAGGTCACTCAATGTCCACCCAAGGTCACTCGATGTCCATCTCAGGGTCGTGACCTCCATCTAAAAATTGTGACCTTCATCCCAGGGGTCCCAATGTCCACCCAAGGACCCTCAATGTCCATCCAAGGGTCTTGACCTCAATGGAAAGGTCTCAATGTCCATCCGAGGTCACTCAATGTCCATCCAAGGGTCTTGACCTTCATCCCAAGGACCCTCAATGTCCACCCCAAGGGTCGTGACCTCCGTGGAAAGGTCACAGTGTCCATCCAAGGTCACTCAATGTCCACCCAAGGTCACAATGTCCATCCAAGGTCACTCAATGTCCATCCAAAGAGTTCCAATGTCCATCCAAGGGTCTTGACCTTCATCCCAAGGACCCTCAATGTCCATCCCAAGGGTCGTGACCTCCGTGGAAAGGTCACAGTGTCCATCCAAGGTCACTCAATGTCCACCCAAGGTCACTCAATGTCCATCCAGGGGTGTTGACCTTCATCCACAGGGGCCCAATGTCCACCCAAGGTCCCAATGTCCATCCAAACACAACCCAACCCAACTCAATCTCTTCCTCTTCCACTCAACCCAAGCATGACCAGCGCGACCCGACCCGACTCAATCTCCTCTTCCTCTTCCACTCAACCCAAGCATGACCAACTCAACTCAACCCAACCTAACTCAACTCAACCTCCTCTTCCTCTTCCACCCAACCCAACTCAAACCCAACTCAAACCCAACTCAACTTCCTCTTCCTCTTCCACTCAACTCAACCCAACCATGACCGACCAAACTCAACCCAACCCAACCCAACCCAACCCAACCCAACCCAACCCAACCCAACCCAACTCAACCATGACCGACCCTACCCAACTCAACCCAACTCAACCCAACTCAACCCAACCATGACCGACCAAACTCAACCCAACCCAACCCAACTCAACCCAACTCAACTCGACCCAACCCAACCCAACCCAACTCAACCCAACCCAACTCAACCCAACTCAACTCAACCATGACCGACCCAACCCAACTCAGCTCAGCTCAACACAACTTCCTCTTCCTCTTCCTCTTCCACCCAACCATGACCAACTCAACCCAATCCAACTCAACGCAACTCAACTCAACTCAACTCAACTCAACTCAACTCAACTCAACTCAACTCAACTCAACTCAACTCAACTCAACTCAACTCAACTCAACTCAACTCAACTCAACTCAACTCAACTCAACTCAACTTCCTCTTCCTCTTCCTCTTCCTCTTCCACTCAACCCAACCATGACCGACCCAAGGATGACCGACCCAACCCAACTCAACTCAACACAACTCAACCCAACCCCCACTTCCTCTTCCACCCAACCATGACCGACTCAACCCAACCCAACTCAACTTCCTCTTCCTCGTCCTCTTCCTGCTCTACCCAGCCCTGACCAACTCAACCCAACTCAGCGCAACCCAACCCTGACCGACCCAACCCAACCCAACTCAGCTTCCTCTTCCTCTTCCTCTTCCTCTTCCTCTTCCTCTTCCTCTTCCTCTTCCTCTTCCTCTTCCTCTTCCTCTCCCAATCAACCCAACCATGACCAACTCAACTCAACTTCCTCTTCATCTTCCACTCAACTCAACCATGACCAACTTGCTCTTCCTCTCCCACCCAACCCAACCGTGACCGGCCCCGCCCCTCCCCCAGCTGAGATTTCCTCCCTCCCTTGCCCCTCCCCCCACCAAGGGCTGAGGTTTTCTCCCTTCCCCGCCCCTCGCCGGCACCGCCGTGAGCGGCGCAGAAATAGGAGCCGGAATCGCCGTCCCGGAGGCCGTTCACGGTCAGCGCCACCGAGCTCGGCCCGTTGTCCCCTCTGGCCACCGCCGCCCGTCCCCGCACCGCCGGCGCGTAGAACGCGGCGCCGCCATCTTTGCCCAGCCCAGCCACCACTTCCAGAACATTCCTCGCAGCCGCCGCCGGCGCCGCGGGGTCCTGCCGCAGCCAGAACATTCCGGAAGTGCCGAAATCGAATCCGGAGGCGCGGCAGAGGAGAGTCACTGACCCCCCGGGGGCCTTCAGGCCTCCCCCGGACTCCTGGAGGCTCACGGCCGCACGGAGACCTGCGGGACAAAGAGGACATTGAGGTCAGGGGGGTCAAAGGGGCGTGGCCCGGGGTGGGCGTGGCCACGGGGAGGGGGTGGGGCTCACCTGGGAGGGTGAGGAGGAGGAGGAGGAGGGTGGGGGTGGAGGAGGCCATGGTGGCGCTGTGCCGAGGTCGGGGTCCGCGGGGCTTTTATTGGGGAAAAAGGGGGCGTGGTTTGTGAAAATGGGCGTGGTTTGTGAAAAATGGGCGTGGCTTGCGAAAATAGCTTTGAAACAAGGACGTGGGTTATGAAAAAGGGGCGTGGCTTGTGAAAAAAGGGCGTGGTTTGCAAAAAATAGGTTTGAAAAAAGGATGTGGATTGAGAAAAAGGGGCGTGGTTTATGAAAAAAGGGGCGTGGTCTGAAAAATGGCGGGGTTTGGGAAAAGGGGCGTGGCTAAGGGGGAGGTTTTGGCGGGAAAATGGAGGTGGGGCGGGCAGGAAAGAGTTAATTTTGGAGAGTTGGGTGATTAAGGGGCCGCGGTTAATTGAGGGTAATTAGCGGAGCCGGTCGGGTTGATCGTCATGAAGTAATTAATTAGAGGGTTCCAGGTTAATTGCCACCATTAAGAAATTAATTAGAGGATTCTAGGTTAATTGCCACAATTAAGAAATTAATGCCATTAAGTAATTAATTAGAGGATTTTAGATTAATTGCCATTAAGAAATTAATTAGAGGATTCTCGGTTAATTGCCATGAAGTAATTAATGAGAGACTTTTGGGTTAATTGCCATGAAGTAATTAATTAGAGGATTCCAGGTTAATTGCCATGAAGTAATTAATTAGAGGATTCCAGGTTAATTGCCATGAAGTAATTAATTAGAGGATTCTCGGTTAATTGCCATTAAGAAATTAATTAGAGGGTTCTCGGTTAATTGCCATTAAGTAATGAATTAGAGGATTCTCGGTTAATTGCCATTGAGTAATTAATGCCATTAAGCAATTAATTAAAGGATTCTCGGTTAATCGCCATTAAGAAATTAATTAAAGGATTTTAGGTTAATTGCCATTAAGAAAGTAATTAAAGGATTTTATATTAATTGCAGGCATCCCTTTAAGTAATTAATGGATCTGGGTTAATTGCGGTTAATTAACAGAGCCAATCCGGTTAATTGCCATTAATTAATTAAACTATTTCAGGTTAATTGCAGGCGTCCCGTTAATTAATTAATGGATCGCAGTTAATTGTGGGAATCTGAGTAATTAACAGAGCCAGGCCGGTTAATTGCCATTAACTAATTAATTAAACGATTTTAGGTTAATTGCAGGCTTCCCTTAATTAATAAATGGGTCGGGGTTAATTGTGGGATTGCA
The DNA here is from genome assembly GCA_036630365.1 of Acanthiza pusilla. Classification (NCBI taxonomy): domain Eukaryota; kingdom Metazoa; phylum Chordata; class Aves; order Passeriformes; family Acanthizidae; genus Acanthiza; species Acanthiza pusilla. Next base: position 65,318 of record JAXCHO010000674.1, read on the forward strand.
GTTAATTAATTAATGGATCCAGGCCCGTTAATTGGCACCGATTAATTAATTAAAAGCTCAGAGTTAATCAGAGGTGTCCCTTTAAGTAATTAATGGATCCGAGTTAATTGTGGTTAATTAACAGAGCCGGTCCGGGTAATTGACATTAATTAATCAAAGGGTTTTAGGCTAATTGTTGATTTAATTAATTAAATGATTTTAGGTTAATTACAGGCGTCCCTTTAACTAATTAATTAATTAATGGCTCAGTGTTAATCACAGGCGCCCAATATATTAATTAATTAATTAATCGGGATGGATCACAGGAGTCCAATTAATTAATGGACAAATTATTTAATTAAGGGATTAATCGGGATCAATCACGGGGGCACAATTAATTAATTAAGGGATTAATCACTGGGTAAAATTAATTAATTAATTAAAGGATTAATCACGGGGTACAATTAATTAATTAAGGGATTAATTGGGATCAATCACAGGGCAAAATTAATTAAAGGATTAATCACAGGGCACAATTATTTAATTAATTAAGGGATCGATCACGGGGGTACAGTTAATTAATTAAGGGATTAATCACGCTTGCACAATTGATTAATTAACCACGACAATTCCAGGAATTAATCACGGGGACCAATTAATTAATTAATAAACCGATCGGGGATTAATTGCAGGAATTTTTAAAAAATTAATTAATCCATCGGGATTAATCAGAGGCGTGCAATTAATTAATTTATCAATAAAGATGTTAAAAATTAATTTATTAAGAAAGATGCTTAATTAATCAACGGTGAAATCTCCGGGGGATTTATCCAATTAATTAATTAATTAATTAAACCACAGCGGTTCTGGCAATTAATTAATTAACCGACCCCGTAATTAAATCGTTAAATTATTAAAAGAAAATTTACCGCACTTTATGAATTAATTAATTAATTAATTAACGCGGGGAATTAATTAATCGCGATTAATTAATTAATTAATTGATTAATGGCGGCGATTAATTTCCCGCGCTCCCCCCCCCCTCCGGTGACGTCATCGGCGCCGATTTCGCGCGGGAAAAACCCAAAATTGGCGATCCCCGCGCGGCCGCCAGGGGGCGCCGTTCGCGCGGGAAAAATGGGGAATTTTGGCGGGAAAATCGGGATTTTGGCGGGAAAATTGGGATTGGGGGAGAGAAATTGGGAATTTGGGGGGAAATTGGGAATTTTGGGGAGAAATTGGGAATTTGGGGGGAAAATTGGGATTTTGGGGGGGGAAATTAGGATTGGGGGAGAGAAATTGGGAATTTGGGGAGAAATTGGGAATTTTGAGGAAATAAAGAGGATTTTTTTTTTGAGGAAAATGGGAATTTTTTGGGGGGAAAATGGGATTTTTTTGGGGGAAAATGGAATTTTTAGGGGGGAGAAAAAAGGATTTTTGGGGGGAGAAAAATAGATTTTTTGGGGGGCGAGAAAAAGGGATTTTTTGGGGAGAGGGAATGGAATTTTTGGGGGGAAAAAGGGAATTTTTTTTTTAGGGTAAAATCGGAATTTTTGGGGAATGAAAAAGGGATTTTGGGGGGCGGAGAAAATAGGAATTTTTTTGAGAAAAAATGGGGTTTTTTTCAGGGGAAAAAGGGATTTTTTTGCAGTGGGGAAAGTGGTATTTTGGAGGGAAAAAAGAGATTTTTGGGGAGGGGAAAGGGATTTTTTGGGGGAGGGAAAAAGGGATTTTTTTAGGGGAAAAAATTATTTCTTTGGGGGTGAAAAAGGGATTTTTTTGGGGGGGGGGAATGGGGCTTTTTTGGAGGGAAAAAAAGGGATTTTTTGGGGGGAGAAAATAGGATTTTTTTGAGGAAAAATGGGATTTTTGAGGGGGACCAAAAGGGGTTTTTTTGGGTAGAGAAAATGCAATTTTTGGGGTGGGAATTTTTTTTTTTTTTTTTTTTTTTGAGGGAAAAAAGGGATTTTGACGAAGGGAAAAGGGGATTTTTTGGGGAGGAAAATGGGATTTTTTGGAGGGAAAAAAGGATTTTTGGGGGGGTAAAATAAGGATTTTTTGGCGGAGAATCACAGGATTGACGGAGAAAAAAATTCGGGCGAGAAAATAACCTTTTGAAAAATTTTTATTTTTGAATTCTGTGATTTTGGAGCGAAACCCTGAGCTGGCGGGAGGGGAATCCTGCCCCAAATCCGAAGTGATTTTTCCCCAAAATCTCAAATTTTCCCCCCAATTTGGGGCCACCCTCAACTTCCGGCTGTGGGGACAGTCTGACCTGCAACCCCAAATGTCCCCAAGCTGTCCCCAAAGCCCTGACCCCTCCCCCACTCCCCAACCCTTGACCAACTCCTGACCCTCACCCCAAACCCCTCCCCCCACGGCCCCAACGCTGACCTTTGACCCCAAGCCCTGAGCTGCTCCCACCCCAAACCTCAACCGTTCACCCAAACCTCAACTCTCGGCCCCAAAGCTCAGCTCTGTCCTTCAGACTTTGCCGCAGAGCTCCAGATGGACAATGGACAAGGTTGGGGTGCATGGCGGAGATTGGGCGAGAGCGGAGCGGATTTGGGGCAGAACGGCTGAGATTTGGGTCAAAGGTTGAGATTTGGGTCAAAGGTTGAGATTTGGGCCAAAGGTTGAGATTTGGGGCTGAGCCACTCCAAGCTTGGGGCAAAGGGTCAAGGGTTGGTCAAGACTTGGGGTTTGCGCTTTGGGGACAGCTGGTGACACAGTGAGGGTGGCAGGGCCAGAGTCACTACGAGCAGCATCACTAGGACCACCAGCAATGTAAGATTTCACACAGAAATAGGAGCCGGAATCGCCGTCCTGGAGGCCGTTCAAGGTCAGCGTCACCGAGCTCTGCCCATTGTCCCTGGAGATCGTGGAACGGCCCTTGACCGATGGCGCGTAGCCTGTCCAGCCGCCACTGTCGGTGATAGCCGCGACATATTCCAGGCCCTTCCCAGGGCTCTGGCGACACCAGCCCATGCCGAATTTCCCGAAATCGAATCCGGTGCCGCGGCAGAGGAGAGTCACAGACCCCCCGGGGGCCTTCAGGTCCCCCCGCACTCCAGCAGGGTCACGGCCCCTGGAGCCCTGCGGGACAAAGGGGACATGGGTGGGGGCGTGGCCCGGGGTGGGCGTGGCGCTGTGGAGGGGGCGGGGCCCACCTGGGCGGGTGAGGATGAGGAGGATGAGGAGGGTGGGAGGTGTCTCCATCCCCCGGGGGTCTGTGACTCTCGTCTGCCACGCCTCCGGATTCGATTTCGGGAAATTTGGGGTGGGCTGGATGCGTCAGAGCCCAGAGAAGGGCCTGGAATACATTGCGGATATCGACTACAATGGTGGCACCACCAGATATGGGCCATCGGTGCAGGGCCGTGCCACGATCTGCAGGGACAATGGGCAGAGCTCGGTGACGCTGACCATGAACGGCCTCCAGGACGGCGATTCCGGCTCCTATTTCTGTGTCAAATCTCCTGGTACTGGTGGTGCTGATGCTAATACTATTGACTATTCTGGTTTTGATTGTGCTTCTGGCCCCACCCCCATCACTGTGTCCCCAGGTGTCCCCAAACCCCAAACCTCAAATCTTGACCCTTTGTCGCAACCTTGGGCAGGTTCAGCCCCAAATCTGAACCTTTGACCCAAATCTCAACTTTTGTCCCCAAATCTCAAGCATTGACCCAAATCTCAACTTTTGTCCCCAAATCTCAATCATTGACCCAAATCTCAACTTTTGTCCCCAAATCTCAACCTTTGACCCAAATCTCAACTTTTGTCCTCAAATCTCAACCATTGACCCAAATCTCAACTTTTGACCCCAAATCTCAGCCATTGACCCAAATCTCAATATAATTAGCACCAGCCCAACCAGCACCACCATCAGAAGATTTGACACAGAAATAGGAGCTGGAATCGCCGTCCTGGAGGCCGTTCATGGTCAGCGTCACCGAGCTCTGCCCATTGTCCCTGGAGATCGTGGCTCGGCCCTTGAACGATGGCGCGTAGAAGGTGCTGCCACCACTGTGGATCCCCGCGAGATATTCCAGGCCCTTCCCAGGGCTCTGCCGCACCCAGTGCATCCCAAATTTCTTAAAATCGAATCCGGAGGCGCGGCAGAGGAGAGTCACGGACCCCCAGGGCCCTGCGGGACAAAGGGGACATGGGGGTGGGGCCATGGATGGGGGTGTGGCCTGGGGTGGGTGTGGTGCTGTGGAGGCGGCGGGGCTCACCTGGGGGGATGAGGAGTAGGACGAGGAGGAGGAGGGTGGGAACGTCCAAGGGTTGAGATTTGGGGCCAATGCTGAAGATTTTGGGTCAAGATTTGGGCTCAAGGGTTGGACTGTCCCCACCCCCATGTCCCATCTTTCCCACATGGCTCCGGGGGGTCCGTGACTCTCCTCTGCCGCGCCTCCGGATTCGATTTCAGGAAATTCAATATGATGTGGGTGCGGCAGAGCCCTGGGAATGTTCTGGAATGGCTCGCGGGCATTGGCACCGGTGGCAGCACCGTGTACGCGCCATCATTCAAGGGCCGGGCCACGATCTCCAGGGACAATGGGCAGAACTCGGTGACGCTGACCTTGAACGGCCTCCAGGACGGCGATTCCGGCTCCTATTTCTGCGCCAAATCTTCCACTGGTGCTGCTGGTGGTTGGCCGGCTGTGGCGGCTGCTATTCGCGGTTATTCCTGTGCTCACTGCAGCTTTGGCCCCGTCCCCACCGCTGTGTCCCCAGCTGTCCCCAAGCCCCAATCCTGGTCCCAAATCCCAACCCTGACCCCATTGTTCACAGTTTGTCCCAACCCTCGACCGTCTGGGCCCCAAATCTCAATCTTTGTGCCCAAACCCCAACTGGGGACAAAGCTGAACTTTGTTAGGCCCAAGTTTGTTCTGCAGGCGAAGGTTTGGGTCAGAGGTTGAGATTTGGGGCTGAGCCTGCCCAAGGTTGGCACAGAGAGCCAACGATTGGTGAGAGGAGAAGGGCCGAGGGGCGGGGGAGGGGTCAGGGCTTTGGGGACAGCTGGGGACACCGCGATGGGGACGGGGAATGGCCGCCCTCAATAGCAGCGAGAGGAACGCCAGCGTTTGCAACCTTGGCGCAGAAATAGGAGCCGGAATCGCTGTCCTGGAGGCCGTTCATGGTCAGCGTCACCGAGCTCTGCCCATTGTCCCTGGAGATCGTGGCACGGCCCTGCACCGATGGTGCGAAGTAGGAGTTGCCTCCACTTTCGATACTCGCGACCCAATCCAGAACATTCCCAGGGCTCTGCCGGATCCACATCATTCCATAACTCCTGAAAGTGAATCCGGAGGCGCGGCAGAGGAGAGTCACAGACCCCCCGGGGGCCTTCAGGTCCCCCCGCACTCCAGCAGGGTCACGGCCGCCCGGAGCCCTGCGGGACAAAGGGGACATGGGGGTGGGGCCATGGGTGGGGGCATGGCCCGGGGAGGGCGTGGCACTACGGAGGGGGGCGGGGCCCACCTGCGCAGCGGAGGATGAGGATGAGGATGGTGAGAAGGTCCAATGGTGCTTTGGAGCCAACGGTGAAGATTTTGGGGCAATAGTGGAGATTTGGCTCTGACTCAGATTGGACATTTGCGGTCAAGGATTGGACTGACCCCACCCCCATGTCCCCTCTGTCCCACAGGCCCCCGGGGGGTCTGTGACTCTCCTCTGCCGCGCCTCTGGATTCAATTTCGGACAATTTGGGATGGGCTGGATGCGACAGAGCACTGGGAATGTTCTGGAATATGTCGCAAGTATCCACAATGATGGCAGAACCTGGTACGCGCCATTGTTCAAGGGCCGTGCCACGATCTCCAGGGACAATGGGCAGAGCTCGGTGACGCTGACCATGAACGGCCTCCAGGACGGCGATTCCGGCTCCTATTTCTGCGCCAAATCTTCTGATGGTGGTGCTGCTTGGCCTGGTGCTAATTATATTGAGATTTGGGTCAATGCTTGAGATTTGGGGACAAAAGTTGAGATTTGGGTCAATGTTTCACATTTGGGTCAATGGTTGAGATTTGGGCCAAAGGTTGAGATTTGGGGCTGAGCCTGCCCAAGGCTGCGACAAAGGGTCAAGATTTGAGGTTTGGGGTTTGGGGACAGGCGGGGGCACAGCGATGGGGGCGGGGCCAGAAGCACAATCAAAAGCAGAATAGTCAATAGTATTAGCATCAGCACTACCAGCACCAGGAGATTTCACACAGAAATAGGAGCCGGAATCGCCGTCCTGGAGGCCGTTCATGGTCAGCGTCACTGAGCTCTGCCCATTGTCCCTGGAGATCGTGGCACGGCCCTTCACTGATGGCCCATAGAAGGTGCTGCCACCATTGTTGTCGATACCCGCGACATATTCCAGGCCTTTCCCAGGGCTCTGCCGCATCCACTGCATGCCGAATTTCCCGAAATCGAATCCGGAGGCGCGGCAGAGGAGAGTCACGGACCCCCCGGGGGATGGAGACACCTCCCACCCTCATCCTCCTCACCCGCCCAGGTGGGCTCCGCCCCCTCCACAGCACCACGCCCTCCATAGCCACGCCCCCACCCATGGCCCCACCCCCATGTCCCCTCTGTCCCGCAGGGCTCCGGGCGGCCGTGACCCTGCTGGAGTGCGGGGGGACCTGAAGGCCCCCAGGGGGTCCGTGACTCTCCTCTGCCGCGCCTCCGGATTCGAGTTCAAGAGTTACGACATGCTCTGGGTGCGGCAGAGCCCCGGGAAGGCTCTGGAATGGATCGCGGGGATCTACAGTAGTGGCAGCAGCACCTTCTACGCGCCATCGTTCAAGGGCCGTGCCACGATCTCCAGGGACAATGGGCAGAGCTCGGTGACGCTGACCATGAACGGCCTCCAGGACGGCGATTCCGGCTCCTATTTCTGTGCCAAACGTTTCGATGGTGTTGCTGATACTGCTGGTGGTCCTGGCCCCACCCCCATCGCAGTGTCCCCAGCTGTCCCCAAACCCCAAACCCTTGACTCTTTGTCCCAACCTTGGACAGGTTCAGCCCCAAATCTCAACTATTGACCCAAATCTCAACTTTTGCCCCCAAACATGAACCATTGGCCCCAAATCTCAACTGTTTACACAAACTTGGGGCTGAAGCTTTTCAAGAGGGGACAAAGGGACAAGGGTTGGTCAAGGGTTGGGGTTTGGGGACAGCTGGGGACACAGTGAGGGTGGCAGGGTCAGAGTCACCATGACCACCAGCACCAGCAGTACCACCCCAAGCACCAGCGCCCTTGGCGCAGAAATAGGAGCCGGAATCGCCGTCCTGGAGGCCGTTCAAGGTCAGCGTCACCGAGCTCTGCCCATTGTCCCTGGAGATCACTGCTCGGCCCTTGAACAATGGCGCGTAGTAGGTGTCACCATCACTGTCGATACCTGCAGCATATTCCAGAACCTTCCCGGGGCTCTGCCGCACCCACTGCATGGCGTAATTCTTGAAATCGAATCCGGAGGCGCGGCAGAGGAGAGACACAGACCCCCCGGGGGCCTTCAGGTCCCCCCGCACTCCAGCAGGGTCACGGCCGCCCGGAGCCCTGCGGGACAAAGGGGACATGGGGGTGGGGACAGTGCAAGCCTTGAGCCCAAATATCCAATCTGAGTCAGAGCCAAATCTCCACCATCTCGCCAAAATCTTCTGCGTTGGCTCCAAAGCACCCTTGGACCTTCCCACCTACCTCATCCTCGTCCTCCTCACCCTCCCAGGTGGGCCCCGCCCCCTCTGCAGTGCCACGCCCACACTGGGCCACACCCTCATCCATGGCCCCACCCCCATGTCCCCTTTGTCCCGCAGGGCTCTGGGCAGCCGTGACCCTGCTGGAGTCTGGGGGGACCTGAAGGCCCCCGGGGGGTCTGTGACTCTCCTCTGCCGCGCCTCCGGATTCGATTTCGGGAAATTTGGAATGGGCTGGTATCGCCAGAGCCCTGGGAAAGGCCTGGAATATGTCGCGGCTATCACCGACAATGGTGGCTGGAGAGGATTCGGGCCATCAGTCCAGGGCCGTGCCACGATCTCCAGGGACAATGGGCAGAGCTCGGTGACGCTGACCATGAACGGCCTCCAGGACAGCGATTCCGGCTCCTATTTCTGTGTGAAATCTCCTGGTACTGGTGCTCCTAATGGTGCTGCTGATGGTGACTTTGGCCGTGTCACCCTCGCTGTGTCACCAGCTGTCCCCAAAGCACAAACCCCAACCCTTGACCAACCCTTCACCCTTTGATCCAACCTTGGACATGTTCAGCCCCAAATCTCAACCTTTGACCCAAATCTCAACCTTTGACCCAAATCTCAACCATTGACCCAAATCTCAACCTTTGACCCAAATCTCAGCCGTTCCGCCCCAAATCCGTTCCGCTCTCGCCCAATCTCCGCCATGCACCCAAACCTTGTCCATTGTCCATCTGGAGCTCTGCGGCAAAGTCTGAAGGACAGAGCTGAGCTTTGGGGCCGAGAGTTGAGGTTTGGGTGAACGGTTGAGGTTTGGGGTGGGAGCAGCTCAGGGCTTGGGGTCAAAGGTCAGCGTTGGGGCCGTGGGGGGAGGGGTTTGGGGCTGAGGGTCAGGAGTTGGTCAAGGGTTGTGGTGTGGGGGAGGGGTCAGGGAATTCAAAACAGCTGGGGACACTGTGATGGGGGCGGGGCCAATACGATAAGCATCATTATAACCAGCATTAGAAGATTTGGCACAGAAATAGGAGCCGGAATCGCCGTCCTGGAGGCCGTTCATGGTCAGCGTCACCGAGCTCTGCCCATTGTCCCTGGAGATCGTGGCACGGCCCTGCACCGCTGGTCCGTAGAAGTTGTACTCATCACTTTCGATACTCGCGAGCCATTCCAGGCCCTTCTCGGGGCTCTGCCGCACCCAGCCCATCCCGAATTGTCCGAAATCGAAACCGGAGGCGCGGCAGAGGAGAGTCACGGACCCCCAGGGGGGATGGAGACACCTCCCACCCTCCTCATCCTCTCCCTCCCAGGTGGCCCCGGACCCCTCTGCAGCACCACGGCCACCTCAGACCACGCCCCCATCCATGGCCCCACCTCCCTGTCCCCTTTGTCCCGCAGGGCTCCGGGCGGCCGTGACCCTGCTGGAGTGCGGGGGGACCTGAAGGCCCCCGGGGGGTCTGTGACTCTCTGCCGCGCCTCCGGATTCGAGTTCAGGAATTTCGACATGTACTGGGTGCGGCAGAGCCCCGGGAAGGGCCTGGAATGGATCGCGGGGATCTATAGTGGTGGTGGCAGCACCTACTACGCGCCATCGTTCAAGGGCCGTGCCACGATCTCCAGGGACAATGGGCAGAGCTCGGTGACGCTGACCATGAACGGCCTCCAGGACGGCGATTCCGGCTCCTATTTCTGCGCCAAGTCTGGTTACACTGGTGGTGCTGATGCTGCTTATGCTGGACTTGGTGACGGTGCTGTTGGTTGCCCCGCCCCTGTCCCTGTGTCCCCAGCTATCCCCAAACCCCAAACCCCAAACTCCAAACCCCAAACATTTCCCCACAGCCCAGCCCGGCCCAGCCCTTGTCCCTCTGTCCCAGCCCTTGTCCCTGTGTCCCAGCCCTTGTCCCTGTGTCCCAGCCCTTGTCCCTGTGTCCCAGCCCTTGTCCCTGTGTCCCAGCCCTTGTCCCTGTGTCCCAGCCCTTGTCCCTGTGTCCCAGCCCTTGTCCCTGTGTCCCAGCCCTTGTCCCTGTGTCCCAGCCCTTGTCCCTGTGTCCCAGCCCGGGCCGGCCCCAGGCCTGCTCAGTCTCTCAGGGCTGCCCTGCTCAGGGGTTCGAGTCCCCCCGGGGCCATGTCCCCTGAGCTGACCGCGCCGGGGGCAGGGCGGATCCGCAGCACCAACGTGGGCGCCACAGACGATTCCAGAACATTCTCAGGCTCTGCTGCACCCAGAACATGTCGAGATTCCTGAAATCAGAGCCAGAGCCACGGATTGGAGAATCGGTGCAGATTTGGGGCAGAACCCCTCGGGGTTTTGGGGTGAAGGACCAACATTGGGGCAGGTGGCGGAGATTTGGGACAGAGGGACAAGGGGTGGAGAAGGGTTGGGGTTTGGGGGAAGGGTCTGGGGTTTGGGGACAGCTGGGGACACAGGGACAGGGCAAGGCCACCACCAGCACCGTCACCAAATCCAGCATAAGCAGCAGCATCACCAGCATTAGAACCCTTGGTGCAGAAATAGGAGCCGGAATCGCCGTCCTGGAGGCCGTTCATGGTCAGCGTCACCGAGCTCTGCCCATTGTCCCTGGAGATCGTGGCACGGCCCTTGAACGATGGCGCGTAGTAGGTGTATCTGCCATCATAGCTGATCCCCGCGAGCCATTCCAGAACCTTCCCAGGGCTCTGCCACACCCAGTACATGGTGTAACTCCCGAAATCGAATCCGGAGGCGCGGCAGACGAGAGTCATGGACCCCCCGGGGGCCTTCAGGTCCCCCCGCACTCCAGCAGGGTCACGGCCACCCGGAGCCCTGCGGGACAAAGGGGACATGGGGGTGGGGACAGTCCACGCCTTGAGCCGAAATGTCCACAGTGAGTTGGCTCCGAATCTTCAAATCTTGACCCAAAATCTTCCGCATTGGCCCCAAATCCCAACCGTTGGATTTTCCCACACTCCTCCTCCTACCTCTCACCCTCCCAGTTGTGCCCTGCCCACCCTGCACCATGCCCACCCCGGGCCACGCCCCCATCCACGGCCCCACCCCCATGTCCCCTTTGTCCCGCAGGGCTCCGGGTGGCCGTGACCCTGCTGGAGTGCGGGGGGACCTGAAGGCCCCCGGGGGGTCCATGACTCTCGTCTGCCGCGCCTCCGGATTCGATTTCGGGAATTTTGGCATGATGTGGGTGTGGCAGAGCCCTGGGAAGGCTCTGGAATTTGTCGCGGGGATCAGCAATGATGGCAGATACACCTACTATGCGCCATCGGTGCAGGGCCGTGCCACGATCTCCAGGGACAATGGGCAGAGCTCGGTGACGCTGACCATGAACGGCCTCCAGGACGGCCATTCCGGCTCCTATTTCTGTGCCAAAGCTGCTGATGCTGGTTGGGCTGAGAGCACAGGTCGTGGTGACGATGGCGGTTTTGGTCCTGTCCCCAGCTTGGTGTCCCCAGCTGTCCCCAAACCTCAGCCCCTGAGCCAACCCTGGGCCCTCAGCCCCAAATCCGATGCGTTTGCCCCAGGGGTGACCACTGACCCCCAACCCTGGAATGGTTTGGCTCAAAACCTCAGCCATTGGCCCCAAAACCTCAGCCATTGGTCCCAAAACCTCAGCTATTGGCCCCAATCTCAACCACGTTCCCCAAAATTTTGTGGGAATAGTCAGCCTTTGGTGACAGTGGTCAGAGTTTGGGGACAATGGTCAGGGACTGGGGACAATGGTCAGAGTTTGGGGATAATGGTCAAGATTTGGGGGTAATGGTTACGATTTCAGGACAATGGTTAAGATTTGGGGACAATGGTAAGGATTTGAGGACAATGGTCAGCATTTGGGTCCATGGCGGTGACTCAGTGCCACCAGTGGAGACTTGGGACTAAACTGGTCCAGTTTGGGGACAATTGGCTGAGATTTGAGGGGAGAGGTTGAGGTCAGGGGACAAAACGTTCCCAATTTGGGGCCAGGAGTTGAGATTTGGGGACAAGGGTTGGGAATTGTGGCTGAATGTGTCCAAGGTTGGGAGAAAGGGTCAAGAATGGGGTCAAGGGTTGCGCATTGGGGGAGGGGCCTGGGGTGGCCTTTGGGGACAGCTGGGGGCACAGCGATGGGGGCGGGGCCAAAACCATAGGCAGCACCAGCACCACCACCAGCATCACGCTTGGCGCAGAAATAGGAGCCGGAATCGCCGTCCTGGAGGCCGTTCATGGTCAGCGTCACCGAGCTCTGCCCATTGTCCCTGGAGATCGTGGCACGGCCCTCGAACGATGGCGCGTAGAAGGTGCTGCTGCCACCATTGCTGATCCCTGCGATCCATTCCAGGCCCTTCCCGGGGCTCTGCCGCACCCAGAACATGCCATAATTCCTGAACTCGAATCCGGAGGCGCGGCAGAGGAGAGTCACAGACCCCCCGGGGGCTGCAGGTCACTGCCAGCAGTGAACATTTGGGCTCAAGGCGTGGACTGTCCCCACCCCCATGTCCCCTTTGTCCCGCAGGGCTCCGGGCGGCCGTGACCCTGCTGGAGTGCGGGGGGACCTGAAGGCCCCCGGGGGGTCTGTGACTCTCCTCTGCCGCGCCTCCGGATTCGAGTTCAGGAAATTTGGGTTGGCCTGGATCCAGCAGAGTCCCGGGAAAGGCCTGGAATGGATTGCGGGGATTGGCACTGGTGGTGACTCCTGGTATGGGCCATTGGTCAAGGGCCGTGCGGTCATGTCCAGGGACAATGGGCAGAGCTCGGTGACGCTGACCATGAACGGCCTCCAGGACGGCGATTCCGGCTCCTATTTCTGCGCCAAGGGTGCTGGTACTGGTCCCAGTTGGGCTGCTCATAGTTTTGGCCCCACCCCCATCGCAGTGTCCCCAGCTGTCCCCAAACACCAATCCCCAACCCTTGACCCTTTGTCCCAAGCTTGGAGTGGCTCAGCCCCAAATCTGAACCTTTGACCCAAATCTCAACCATTGACCCAAATCTCAGCTATTGACCCAAATCTCAGCCATTGACCCAAATCTCAGCCATTGACCCAAGTCTCAACCATTGACCCAAATCTCAGCCGTTCCGCCCCAAATCCGCTCCGCTCTCACCCAATCTCCGCCATGCACCCAAACCTTGTCCATTGTCCATCTGGAGCTCTGCGGCAAAGTCTGAAGGAAAGAGCTGAGCTTTGGGGCCGAGAGTTGAGGTTTGGGTGAACGGTTGAGGTTTGGGGTGGGAGCAGCTCAGGGCTTGGGGTCAAAGGTCAGCGTTGGGGCCGTGGGGGGAGGGGTTTGGGGTGAGGGTCAGGAGTTGGTCAAGGGTTGTGGTGTAGAGGAGGGGTCAGGGAAGTGGGGACAGGTGGGGACACTGCAATGGGGGCGGGGCCAATACGATAAGCATCATTATAACCAGCACCAGCAGATTTGACACAGAAATAGGAGCCGGAATCGCCGTCCTGGAGGCCGTTCATGGTCAGCGTCACTGAGCTCTGCCCATCGTCCCTGGAGATCGTGGCTCGGCTCTGCACCGCTGGTCCGTAGAAGTTGTACTCATCACTCTCGATACTCGCGAGCCATTCCAGGCCCTTCTCGGGGCTCTGCCGCACCCAGCCCATCCCGAATTGTCTGAAATCGAATCCGGAGGCGCGGCAGAGGAGAGTCACGGACCCCCCGGGGGGATGGAGACACCTCCCACCCTCATCCTCTCCCTCCCAGGTGGCCCCCGACCCCTCTGCAGCACCACGGCCACCTCAGACCACGCCCCCATCCATGGCCCCACCCCCATGTCCCCTTTGTTACGCAGGGCTCCGGGCGGCCGTGACCCTGCTGGAGTGCGGGGGGACCTGAAGGCCCCCGGGGGGTCCGTGACTCTCCTCTGCCGCGCCTCCGGATTCGATTTCAAGAGTTTTGGAATGGGCTGGTATCGCCAGAATTCTGGGAATCTTCTGGAATGGGTCGCGAGTATCAACAATGCTGGCAGCACCTGGTACGGGCCATCGTTCAAGGGCCGTGCCACGATCTCCAGGGACAATGGGCAGAGCTCGGTGACGCTGACCATGAACGGCCTCCAGGACGGCGATTCCGGCTCCTATTTCTGTGTCAAATCCATTAATGCTGGTACTCCTGCTGCAAATGGTTATATTGACTCTGGTCCTGCCAGCCTCACTGTGTCCCCAGCTGTCCCCAAACCCCAACCCCCAGGCCCTTCCCCCACAGCCCAGCCCAGCCCTTGTCCCTCTGTCCCACCCTGGACACAGCTCGGGGTCACCGCAAATGGCCCCGGGGGGACTCGAACCCCTGAGCAGGGCAGCCCCGAGAGACTGAGCAGGCCTGGGGCCAGCCCGGGCTGGGACACAGGGACAAGGGCTGGGACACAGGGACAAGGGCTGGGACAGAGGGACAAGGGCTGGGACACAGGGACAAGGGCTGGGACACAGGGACAAGGGCTGGGACACAGGGACAAGGGCTGGGCTCTGGGGAAATGTTTGGGATTTTGGGACAACTGGGGACACAGTGAGGGTGGCAGGGCCAAAGCCACCACCAGCAGCAGCAGCCCAACCAGCATCAGCAGATTTGGCGCAGAAATAGGAGCCGGAATCGCCGTCCTGGAGGTCGTTCATGGTCAGCGTCACCGAGCTCTGCCCATTGTCCCTGGAGATCGTGGCACGGCCCTTGAACGATGGCGCGTAGTAGGTGTATCTGCCATCATCATCAATACCCGCAATGAATTCCAGGCCCTTCCCAGGGCTCTGGCGTGCCCAAATCATCCCAAATTTCCCGAAATCGAATCCGGAGGCGCGGCAGAGGAGAGTCACGGACCCCCCGGGAGATGGAGACAACTCCCAACATCCTCCTCTTCTCACTCACCCTCCCAGGTGTGCCCCGCCCCCTCCAGAGCATCACACCCACCCCGGGCCACGCCCCCACCCATGGCCCCACCCCCATGTCCCCTTTGTCCCGCAGGGCTCCAGGCGGCCGTGACCCTGCTGGAGTCTGGGGGGACCTAAAGGCCCCCGGGGGGTCCGTGACTCTCCTCTGCCGCGCCTCCGGATTCGATTTCTGGAATTTTGGCATGCTGTGGGTGCGGCAGAGCCCCGGGAAGGCTCTGGAATTTGTCGCGGGGATCAGCAATGATGGCAGATACACCTACTATGCGCCATCGTTCAAGGGCCGTGCCACGATCTCCAGGGACAATGGGCAGAGCTCGGTGACGCTGACCATGAACGGCCTCCAGGACGGCGATTCCGGCTCCTATTTCTGTGCCAGAGCTGCTGATGCTGGTTGGGCTGAGAGCTCAGGTCGTGGTGACGATGGCGGTTTTGGTCCTGTCCCCAGCTTGGTGTCCCCAGCTGTCCCCAAACCTCAGCGCCTGAGCCAACCCTCGGCCCTTAGCCCCAAATCTACTGCGTTTGCCCAGGGGTGACCACTGACCCCTGACCCTGGAATGGTTTGGCCCAAAACCTCAGCCTTTGGCCCCAAAACCTCAGCTATTGGCCCCAAAACCTCAGCTATTGGCCCCAAAACCTCAGCCATTGGCCCCAAAACCTCAGCCATTGGCCCCAAAACCTCAGCTATTGGCCCCAATCTCAACCACGTTCCCCAAAATTTTGTGGGAATAGTCAGCCTTTGGTGACAGTGGTCAGAGTTTGGGGACAACGGTCAGGGACTGGGGACAGTGGTCAGAGTTTGAGGATAATGGTCAAGATTTGGGGGTAATGGTTAAGATTTCAGGACAATGGTTAAGATTTGGGGACAATGGTCAGGATTTGAGGAGAAGGGTCAAGATTTGGGGACAATGGTTGAGATTTAAGGACAATGGTCAGCATTTGGGTCCATGACGGTGACTCAGTGCCACCAGCAGAGACTTGGGACTAAACTGGTCCAGTTTGGGGACAAATGGCTGAGATTTGAGGGATGAGGCTGAGCTCAGGGGACAAAACGGAACCAATTTGGGGCCGAGAGTTGAGATTTGGGGACAAGGGTTGGGAATTGCGGCTGAATGTGTCCAAGGTTGGGAGAAAGGGTCAAGAATGGGGTCAAGGGTTGGGCATTGGGGGAAGGGCCTGGGGTGGCATTTGGGGACAGCTGGGGACACAGCGATGGGGGCGGGGCCAAAACCATAGGCAGCACCAGTACCACCACCAGCATCACGCTTGGCGCAGAAATAGGAGCCGGAATCGCCGTCCTGGAGGCCGTTCATGGTCAGCGTCACCGAGCTCTGCCCATTGTCCCTGGAGATCGTGGCACGGCCCTTGAACGATGGCGCGTAGTAGGTGCTGCTGCCATCACTTCTGATCCCCGCGATCCATTCCAGGCCCTTCCCGGGGCTCTGCCGCACCCAGAACATGCCGTAATTCTTGAACTCGAATCCGGAGGCGCGGCAGAGGAGAGTCACAGACGCCCCGGGGGCTGCAGGTCGCTGCCATCAGTGAACATTTGGGCTCAAGGCTTGCACTGTCCCCACCCCCATGTCCCCTTTGTCCCGCAGGGCTCCGGGCGGCCGTGACCCTGCTGGAGTGCGGGGGGACCTGAAGGCCCCCGGGGGGTCTGTGACTCTCCTCTGCCGCGCCTCCGGATTCGATTTCAAGAATTACGCGATGCTGTGGGTGCAGCAGAGCCCCGGAAAGGTTCTGGAATATGCTGCGGGTATCGACAGTGATGGTGACACCTACTACGCGCCATCATTCAAGGGCCGTGCCACGATCTCCAGGGACAATGGGCAGAGCTCGGTGACGCTGACCATGAACGGCCTCCAGGACGGCGATTCCGGCTCCTATTTCTGCGCCAAGGGCGCTGGTGCTTGGGGTGGTACTGCTGGTGTTGGTGGTCATGGTGACTCTGACGCTGCCACCCTGACTGTGTCCCCACCTGTCCCCAAACCCCAAACCTTGACCGACCTTTGACCCTTTGTCCCCACTTGAAAAGCTTCAGCCCCAAGTTTGTGTAAACAGTTGAGATTTGGGGCCAATGGTTCATGTTTGGGGCCAAAAGTTGAGATTTGGGTCAATGGTTGAGATTTGGGGCTGAACTTGCCCAAGCTTGGGGCAAAGGGTCAAGGGTTTGGGTTTGGGGACAGCTGGGGACAGCACGAAGGGGGCGGGGCCAAAACTATGATCAGCCCAACTAGGACCAGTACCAGCACCCTTGGCGCAGAAATAGGAGCCGGAATCGCCGTCCTGGAGGCCGTTCATGGTCAGCGTCACCGAGCTCTGCCCATTGTCCCTGGAGATCGTGGCACGGCCCTTGAACGATGGCGCGTAGTAGGTGCTGCTGCCATCACTTCTGATCCCCGCGATCCATTCCAGAGCCTTCCCGGGGCTCTGCCGCACCCACATCATGTAGTAACTCTTGAACTCGAATCCGGAGGCGCGGCAGAGGAGAGTCACAGACCCCCCGGGGGCCTTCAGGTCCCCCCGCACTCCAGCAGGGTCACGGCCGCCCGGAGCCCTGCGGGACAGAGGGGACATGGGGGTGGGGACAGGGCAAGCCTTGAGCCCAAATATCCAATCTGAGTCAGAGCCAAATCTCCACCATCCCCCCAAAATCTTCTCTGTTGGCTCCAAAGCACCCTTGGACCTTCCCACCTACCTCATCCTCGTCCTCCTCACCCTCCCAGGAGGGCCCAGCCCCCTCTGCGGTGCCACGCCCACACTGGGCCACACCCTCATCCATGGCCCCACCCCCATGTCCCCTTTGTCCTGCAGGGCTCTGGGCAGCCATGACCCTGCTGGAGTCTGGGGGGACCTGAAGGCCCCCGGGGGGTCTGTGACTCTCCTCTGCCGCGCCTCCGGATTCGATTTCGGGAAATTTGGAATGGGCTGGTATCGCCAGAGCCCTGGGAAAGGCCTGGAATATGTCGCGGCTATCACCGACAATGGTGGCTGGAGAGGATTCGGGCCATCAGTCCAGGGCCGTGCCACGATCTCCAGGGACAATGGGCAGAGCTCGGTGACGCTGACCATGAACGGCCTCCAGGACGGCGATTCCGGCTCCTATTTCTGTGTGAAATCTCCTGGTACTGGTGCTCCTAATGGTGCTGCTGATGGTGACTTTGGCCGTGTCACCCTTGCTGTGTCCCCAGCTGTCCCCAAAGCACAAACTGCAACCCTTGACCAACCCTTCACCCTTTGATCCAACCTTGGACATGTTCAGCCCCAAATCTCCACCATTGACCCAAATCTCAACCTTTGGCCCAAATCTCAGCCGTTCCGCCCCAAATCCGCTCCGCTCTCGCCCAATCTCCGCCATGCACCCAAACCTTGTCCATTGTCCATCTGGAGCTCTGCGGCAAAGGCTGAAGGACAGAGCTGAGGTTTGGGGCCGAGAGTTGAGGTTTGGGTGAACGGTTGAGGTTTGGGGTGGGAGCAGCTCAGGGCTTGGGGTCAAAGGTCAGCGTTGGGGCCGTGGGGGGAGGGGTTTGGAGCTGAGGGTCAGGAGTTGGTCAAGGGTTGGGGTGTGGGGGAGGGGCCAGGGCTTTGGGGACAATGTGATGGGGGCGGGGCCAAGACGATCCATGAAAACCAAAATAGTCAATATAATTACAACAATTGCCACCACTAGCGCCAGCAGCCTTCACACAGAAATAGGAGCCGGAATCGCCGTCCTGGAGGCCGTTCATGGTCAGCGTCACCGAGCTCTGCCCATTGTCCCTGGAGATTGTGGCTCGGCCCTGCACCGATGGCGCGTAGACGGTGTAACTGCCATCACTGCTGATCCCCGTGAGCCATTCCAGGCCTTTCCCGGGGCTCTGCCGCACCCAAATCATGCCAAATTTCCCGAAATCGAATCCGGAGGCGCGGCAGAGGAGAGTCACGGACCCCCCGGGGGGTGGAGACACCTCCCACCCTCCTCATCCTCCTCATCCTCTCCCTCCCAGGTGGGCCCCAGCCCCTCTGCAGCACCACGGCCACCTCAGACCACGCCCCCATCCATGGCCCCACCCCCATGTCCCCTTTGTCACGCAGGGCTCTGGGCGGCCGTGACGCTGCTGGAGTGCGGGGGGACCTGAAGGCCCCCGGGGGGTCTGTGACTCCCGTCTGCCGCGCCTCCGGATTCGAGTTCAGGAATTACGACATGTACTGGGTGCGGCAGAGCCCCGGGAAAGGCCTGGAATGGATCGCGGGGATCTATAGTGGTGGTGGCAGCACCTACTACGTGCCATCGTTCAAGGGCCGTGCCACAATCTCGAGGGACAATGGGCAGAGCTCGGTGACGCTGACCATGAACGGCCTCCAGGACGGCGATTCCGGCTCCTATTTCTGTGCCAAAAATGCTGACAGTGGTGGTGATTATGCTGGTGCTGGATTTGGTGACGGTGCTGTTGGTTGCTCCGCCCCTGTCCCTGTGTCCCCAGCTATCCCCAATCCCCAAACCCCAAACTCCAAACCCCAAACATTTCCCCAGAGCCCAGCCCGGCCCAGCCCTTGTCCCTGTGTCCCAGCCCTTGTCCCTCTGTCCCAGCCCTTGTCCCTGTGTCCCAGCCCTTGTCCCTGTGTCCCAGCCCTTGTCCCTGTGTCCCAGCCCTTGTCCCTGTGTCCCAGCCCTTGTCCCTGTGTCCCAGCCCTTGTCCCTCTGTCCCAGCCCTTGTCCCTCTGTCCCAGCCCTTGTCCCTGTGTCCCAGCCCGGGCTGGCCCCAGGCCTGCTCAGTCTCTCGGGGCTGCCCTGCTCAGGGGTTCGAGTCCCCCCGGGGCCGTGTCCCCTGAGCTGACTGCGCCGGGGGCAGGGCGGATCCGCAGCACCAACGTGAGCGCCACAGACGATTCCAGAACATTCCCAAGCTCTGCCACACCCGGAACGTGTCGAGATTCCCAAAATCGGAGCCGGAGCCGCGGATTGGAGAATCGGTGCAGATTTGGGGCAGAACCCCTCGGGGTTTTGGGGTGAAGGACCAAGGTTGGGGCAGGCGGCAGAGATTTGGGACAGAGGGTCAAGGGGTGGAGAAGGGTTGGGGTTTGGGGGAAGGGTCTGGGGTTTGGGGACAGCTGGGGACACAGCGACAGGGCGGGGTCACCACCATCACCGTCAACACGTCCAGCATTATAAGCATAACCAGCAGCAGAATCCTTGGCGCAGAAATAGGAGCCGGAATCGCCGTCCTGGAGGCCGTTCATGGTCAGCGTCACCGAGCTCTGCCCATTGTCCCTGGAGATCGTGGCACGGCCCTTGAACGATGGCGCGTGTTCGGTGTATCTGCCGTCATCGTCAATACCCGCAATGAATTCCAGGCCCTTCCCAGGGCTCTGCCGCACCCAGTGCATGGCATAACTCTTGAACTCGAATCCGGAGGCGCGGCAGAGGAGAGTCACGGACCCCCCGGAGCCCTGCGGCACAAAGGGGACATGGGGGTAGGGACAGCCCAACCCTTGACCCCAAATGTCCATTCTGAGTCAGAGCCAAATCTCCTCTATTGCCCTAAAATCTTCAGCCTTGGCTCCAAAGGCCCTTCGGACCTTCCCACCAACCTCATCCTCATCGTCACCCTCCCAGGTGGGCCCCGCCTCCTCCATAGCACCACGCCCACTCCAGGTCACGCCCCCACTCATGGCGCCACCTCCCTGTCCCCTTTGTCCCGCAGGGCTCCGGGCGGCCGTGACCCTGCTGGAGTGCGGGGGGACCTGAAGGCCCCCGGGGGGTCCGTGACTCTCCTCTGCCGCGCCTCCGGATTCGATTTCGGGAAATTTGGGTTGGCCTGGATCCAGCAGAGCCCCGGGAAAGGCCTGGAATGGATCGCGGGGATTGGCACTGCTGGTGACTCCTGGTATGGACCATCGGTCAAGGGCCGTGCGGTCATGTCCAGGGACAATGGGCAGAGCTCGGTGACACTGACCATGAACGGCCTCCAGGACGGCGATTCCGGCTCCTATTTCTGCACCAAGGGTGCTGGCACTGGTCCTAGTTGGGCTGCTCATAGTTTTGGCCCCACCCCCTTCGTGCTGTCCCCAGCTGTCCCCAAACCCCAAACCCTTGACTCTTTGTCCCAGCCTTGGACAGGTTCAGCCCCAAATCTCAACTATTGACCCAAATCTCAACTTTTGGCCCCAAACATGAACCATTGGCCCCAAATCTCAACTGTTTACACAAACTTGGGGCTGAAGCTTTTCAAGTGGGGACAAAGGGACAAGAGTTGGTCAAGAGTTGAGGTTTGGGGTTTGGGGACAGGAGGGGACACAGTGAGGGTGGCAGGGTCAGAGTCACCACGACCACCAGCACCAGCAGTACCACCCCAAGCACCAGCGCCCTTGGCGCAGAAATAGGAGCCGGAATCGCCGTCCTGGAGGCCGTTCATGGTCAGCGTCACCGAGCTCTGCCCATTGTCCCTGGAGATCTCCGCTCGGCCCTTGAACGATGGCGCGTAGTAGGTGTCACCATCACTGTTGATACCTGCAGCATATTCCAGAACCTTCCCGGGGCTCTGCTGCACCCACAGCATCGCATAATTCCTGAACTCGAATCCGGAGGCGCGGCAGAGGAGAGTCACAGACCCCCCGGGGGCCTCCAGGTCCCCCCGCACTCCAGCAGGGTCACGGCCGCCCGGAGCCCTGTGGGACAAAGGGGACATGGGGGTGGGGCCATGGGTGGGGGCATGGCCCGGGGAGGGCGTGGCACTACGGAGGGGGCGGGGCCCACCTGCGCAGCGGAGGATGAGGATGAGGATGGTGAGAAGGTCCAATGGTGCTTTGGAGCCAACGGTGAAGATTTTGGGGCTATGGTAGAGATTTGGCTCTGACTCAGATTGGACATTTGCGGTCAAGGATTGGACTGACCCCACCCCCATGTCCCCTCTGTCCCACAGGCCCCCGGGGGGTCTGTGACTCTCCTCTGCCGCGCCTCTGGATTCAATTTCGGACAATTTGGGATGGGCTGGATGCGACAGAGCACTGGGAATGTTCTGGAATATGTCGCAAGTATCCACAAAGATGGCAGAACCTGGTACGCGCCATCATTCAAGGGCCGTGCCACGATCTCCAGGGACAATGGGCAGAGCTCGGTGACGCTGACCATGAACGGCCTCCAGGACGGCGATTCCGGCTCCTATTTCTGCGCCAAGCGTGATGCTGGTGGTGGTGCTGGTGCTGGTGCTGCCTATGGTTTTGGCCCCGCCCCCATCGCTGTGTCCCCAGCTGTCCCCAAACCCCACCCCAGACCCTTCCCCCAAACCCCAACCCTTGACCCCATTCTTGACCCTTTCTCCCAATTTCGGACACGTTCAGCCACAATTCCCAACCCTTGCCCCCAAATCTCAACTATTGGCCCCAAATCAAGGCCATTTTGTCCCCTGAGCTCTACTTCGTCCCTCAAATCTCAGCCATTTGTCCCCAAACTGGGAACAGCTGGGGACACCATGATGTGGGCGGGGCCAAGATCACCATGAGCACCACTATGGGGAGCATAACCCTGAGAACATTTGGCGCAGAAATAGGAGCCGGAATCGCCGTCCTGGAGGCCGTTCATGGTCAGCGTCACCGAGCTCTGCCCATTGTCCCTGGAGATTGTGGCACGGCCCTTGAACGATGCTGCATAACCTGTCCATCCACCATCCTTGTTGATAGCTGCGACGTATTCCAGGCCTTTCCCAGGACTCTGCCGCACCCAGAACATGTCATATTGTCCGAAATCGAATCCGGAGGCGCGGCAGAGGAGAGTCACAGACCCCCCGGGGGCCTTCAGGTCCCCCCGCACTCCAGCAGGGTCACGGCCGCCCGGAGCCCTGCGGGACAGAGGGGACATGGGGGTGGGGCCATGGGTGGAGGCATGGCCCGGGGTGGGCGTGGTGCTGCGGAGGGGGCGGGGTTCACCTGGGAGTGTGTGGGGGAGGAGGATGAGGAGGGCGGGATGGTCTGAAGGTCCTTTGGAGCCGAGGCTGAAGATTTTAGGGCAATGGTGGAGATTTGGCTCTGACTCAGAGCGGACATTTGGGGTCAAGGATTGGACTGTCCCCACCCCCATGTCCCCTCTGTGCCGAAGGCCCCCGGGGGGTCCGTGACTCTCCTCTGCCGCGCCTCCGGATTCGATTTTGGGAGTGTCGACATGTACTGGGTGCGGCAGAGCCCCAGGAATGTTCTGGAATTCATCGCGGGGATCAACAAAGATGGCGGAACCTCGTTCTATGCGCCATCGTTCGAGGGCCGTGCCACGATCTCCAGGGACAATGGGCAGAGCTCGGTGACGCTGACCATGAACGGCCTCCAGGACGGCGATTCCGGCTCCTATTTCTGCGCCAAATCTGCCTATGGAGGCTGCAGTGGTTCCGTCTGTGGCGCTCACGTTGGTGCTGCGGATCCGCCCTGCCCCTGGCGCGGTCAGCTCAGGGGACATGGCCCCGGGGGGACTCGAACCCCTGAGCAGGGCAGCCCTGAGAGACTGAGCAGGCCTGGGGCCAGCCCGGGCTGGGACACAGGGACAAGGGCTGGGACACAGGGACAAGGGCTGGGACACAGGGACAAGGGCTGGGACACAGGGACAAGGGCTGGGACACAGGGACAAGGGCTGGGACACAGGGACAAGGGCTGGGCCGGGCTGGGCTCTGGGGAAATGTCTGGGGTTTGGGGTTTGGGGTTTGGGGTTTGGGGGAAATGTTTGGGGTTTGGGGACACCGTGACCGTGGCCGGGCCAAAGCACCAGCAGTAGCACCAGCCCAACCACCAGCACTAGCATCTCTGGCACACAAATAGGAGCCGGAATCGCCGTCCTGGAGGCCGTTCATGGTCAGCGTCACCGAGCTCTGCCCATTGTCCCTGGAGATCGTGGCACGGCCCTTGAACGATGGCGCGTAGTAGGTGCTGCCAGCATTGTAGCTGATCCCCGCGATCCATTCCAGACCCTTCCCGGGGCTCTGCCGCACCCACATCATGTCGTAATTCCCGAACTCGAATCCGGAGGCGCGGCAGAGGAGAGTCACAGACCCCCCGGGGGCCTTCAGGTCCCCCCGCACTCCAGCAGGGTCACGGCCACCCGGAGCCCTGCGGGACAAAGGGGACATGGGGGTGGGGCCTTGGGTGGGGGCGTGGCCCGGGGGTGGGCGTGGTGCAGGGCGGGCAGGGCACAGCTGGGAGGGTGAGAGGTAGGAGGAGGAGGAATGTGGGAAAGTCCGGCGGTTGGGATTTGGGGCCAATGCGGAAGATTTTGGGTCAAGATTTGAAGATTCGGAGCCAACTCACTGTGGACATTTGGGCTCAAGGCGTGCACTGTCCCCAGCTGGGGACACAGCGATGGGGGCGGGGCCAAAACCATAGGCAGCACCAGTACCACCACCAGCATCACGCTTGGCGCAGAAATAGGAGCCGGAATCGCCGTCCTGGAGGCCGTTCATGGTCAGCGTCACCGAGCTCTGCCCATTGTCCCTGGAGATTGTGGCACGGCCCTCGAACGATGGCGCGTAGAAGGTGCTGCTGCCACCATTGCTGATCCCCGCGATCCATTCCAGGCCCTTCCCGGGGCTCTGCCGCACCCACTGCATCCCAAATTTCCCGAAATCGAATCCGGAGGCGCGGCAGAGGAGAGTCACAGACCCCCCGGGGGCTGCAGGTCGCTGCCAGCAGTGAACATTTGGGCTCAAGGCTTGCACTGTCCCCACCCCCATGTCCCCTCTGTCCCGCAGGGCTCCGGGCGGCCGTGACCCTGCTGGAGTGCGGGGGGACCTGAAGGCCCCCGGGGGGTCTGTGACTCTCCTCTGCCGCGCCTCCGGATTCGATTTCAAGACTTACTACATGCAGTGGGTGCGGCAGAGCCCTGGGAAGGGCCTGGAATGGATCGTGGGGATCTACACTGATGGCAGCAGCACCTGGTATGGACCATCGGTCAAGGGCCGTGCGGTCATGTCCAGGGACAATGGGCAGAGCTCGGTGACGCTGACCATGAACGGCCTCCAGGACGGCGATTCCGGCTCCTATTTCTGCGCCAAACGTTTTGATGGTGCTGCTGATACTGCTGGTGGTCCTGGCCCCACCCCCATTGCAGTGTCCCCAGCTGTCCCCAAACCCCAAACCCTTGACTCTTTGTCCCAGCCTTGGACAGGTTCAGCCCCAAATCTCAACCATTGACCCAAATCTCAACTTTTGGCCCCAAACATGAACCATTGGCCCCAAATCTCAACTGTTTACCCAAATTCAGGGCTGAAGCTTTTCAAGTGGGGACAAAGGGTCAAGAGTTGGTCAAGGCTTGGGGTTTGGGGTTTGGGGACAGCTGGGGACACAGTGAGGGTGGCAGGGTCAGAGTCACCATGACCACCAGCACCAGCAGTACCACCCCAAGCACCAGCACCCTTGGCGCAGAAATAGGAGCCGGAATCGCCGTCCTGGAGGCCGTTCATGGTCAGCGTCACCAAGCTCTGCCCATTGGCCCTCGAGATCACCGCTCGGCCCTTGAACGATGGCGCGTAGTAGGTGTCACCATCACTGTCGATACCTGCAGCATATTCCAGAACCTTCCCGGGGCTCTGCCGCACCCACAGCATCGCATAATTCTTGAAGTCGAATCCGGAGGCGCGGCAGAGGAGAGTCACGGACCCCCCGGGGGCCTTCAGGTCCCCCCGCACTCCAGCAGGGTCACGGCCGCCCGGAGCCCTGCGGGACAAAGGGGACATGGGGGTGGGGACAGTGCCAGCCTTGAGCCCAAATATCCAATCTGAGTCAGAGCCAAATCTCCACCATCTCGCCAAAATCTTCTGCGTTGGCTCCAAAGCACCCTTGGACCTTCCCACCTACCTCATCCTCGTCCTCCTCACCCTCCCAGGTGGGCCCCGCCCCCTCTGCAGTGCCACGCCCACACTGGGCCACACCCTCATCCATGGCCCCACCCCCATGTCCCCTTTTTCCCGCAGGGCTCCGGGCGGCCGTGACCCTGCTGGAGTGCGGGGGGACCTGAAGGCCCCCGGGGGGTCTGTGACTCTCCTCTGCCGCGCCTCCGGATTCGATTTCGGGAAATTCGGCATGAACTGGGTGCGGCAGAGCCCTGGGAAGGGCCTGGAAACCATTGCGGCTATCAACAGTGCTGGCAGTGGCACCTGGTACGCGCCATCGTTCAAGGGCCGTGCCACGATCTCCAGGGACAATGGGCAGAGCTCGGTGACGCTGACCATGAACGGCCTCCAGGACGGCGATTCCGGCTCCTATTTCTGCGCCAAAGATGGTCGCACTAATGGTGGTGCTGCTACTGCTGGTAGTTTTGGCCCCGCCCCCACCGCGGTGTCCCCAGCTGTCCCCAAAGCCCTGACCCCTCCCCCGCCCCTCGGCCCTTCACCTCTCACCAATCGTTGGCTCTCTGGGCCAACCTTGGGCAGCCTCAGCCCCAAATCTCAAGCGCTGACCCAAACCTTCGCCTGCAGAACAAACTTGGGCCAAACAAAGTTGAGATTTGTCCCCAGTTGGGGTTTGGGCACAAAGATTGAGATTTGGGGCCCAGACGGTCAAGGATTGGGACAAACTGTGAACAATGGGGTCAGGGTTGGGATTTGTGACCAGGATTGGGGCTTGGGGACAGCTGGGGACACAGCTGTGGGGGTGGGGCCAAAGCCGCGGTGGTCACGGGGATAACCGCGAATAGCAGCCGCCACAGCCGGCCAACCACCAGCAGCACCAGTGGAAGATTTGGCGCAGAAATAGGAGCCGGAATCGCCGTCCTGGAGGCCGTTCAAGGTCAGCGTCACCGAGCTCTGCCCATTGTCGCTCGAGATCGTGACACGGCCCTTGAACGA
The DNA here is from genome assembly GCA_036630365.1 of Acanthiza pusilla. NCBI lineage: Eukaryota > Metazoa > Chordata > Aves > Passeriformes > Acanthizidae > Acanthiza > Acanthiza pusilla. The sequence continues at coordinate 91,620 of JAXCHO010000674.1, forward strand.
TGGCGCGTAGTAGGCGCTGCCACCAGTGACAATGCCCGCGAGCCATTCCAGAACATTCCCGGGGCTCTGCCGCACCCACATCATGTTGAATTTCCCGAACTCGAATCCGGAGGCACGGCAGAGGAGAGTCACGGAGCCCCCGGGGGCTGCAGGTCGCTGCCAGCAGTGAACATTTGGGCTCAAGGCTTGCACTGTCCCCACCCCCATGTCCCCTTTGTCCCACAGGGCTCCGGGCGGCCGTGACCCTGCTGGAGTGCGGGGGGCCCTGAAGGCCCCCGGGGGGGCTGTGACTCTCCTCTGCCGCGCCTCTGGATTAGAGTTCAAGAGTTACTACATGATGTGGGTGCGGCAGAGCCCCGGGAAGGGTCTGGAATGGATCGCGGGGATCTACAGTGGTGGCAGCACCGAGTACGCGTCATCGTTCAAGGGCCGTGCCACGATCTCCAGGGACAACGGGCAGAGCTTGGTGACGCTGACCATGAACGGCCTCCAGGACGGCGATTCCGGCTCCTATTTCTGTGCCAGAGTTGATGGTTCTGGTTGGGCTGGAGCTGATGCTGGTGACATTGGCCCTGCCACCCTCACAGTGTCCCCAAACCCCGAACCCCAAACATTACCCACAGCCCAGCCTGGCCCAGCCCTTGTCCCTGTGTCCCAGCCCTTGTCCCTGTGTCCCAGCCCTTGTCCCTGTGTCCCAGCTCTTGTCCCTGTGTCCCAGCCCGGGCTGGCCCCAGGCCTGCTCAGTCTCTCGGGGCTGCCCTGCTCAGGGGTTCGAGTCCCCCCGGGGCCATTTGCGGTGACCCCGAGCTGTGTCCAGGGTGGGACAGAGAGACAAGGGCTGGGCTGGGCTGTGGGGGAAGGGCCTGGGGCTTGGGGTTTGGGGACAGCTGGGGACACAGGCACAGGGCGGGGCCACCACCAGCACTGTCAACACGTCCAGCATAAGCAACACCACCAGCATTAAAGGATTTCACGCAGAAATAGGAGCCGGAATCGCCGTCCTGGAGGCCGTTCATGGTCAGCGTCACCGAGCTCTGCCCATTGTCCCTGGAGATCGTGGCACGGCCCTTGAACGATGGCGCGTAGCCTGTCCAGCCGCCACTGTTGGTGATAGCCGCGACGTATTCCAGAAGATTCCCGGGGCTCTGGCGGATCCAACCCATGCCGAATTTCCCGAAATCGAATCCGGAGGCGCGGCACAGGAGAGTCACGGACCCCCCGGGGCCCTTCAGGTCCCCCCGCACTCCAGCAGGGTCACGGCCGCCCGGAGCCCTGCGGGACAAAGGGGACATGGGGGTGGGGACAGTGCAAGCCTTGAGCCCAAATGTTCACTGCTGGCAGCGACCTGCAGCCCCCGGGGGGTCTGTGACTCTCCTCTGCCGCGCCTCCGGATTCGATTTCCGCAAATATGACATGTTCTGGGTGCGGCAGAGCCCTGGGAAAGGTCTGGAATATGTTGCGAGTATCAAATACGATGGCAGCTGGACAGGCTATGGACCATCGGTGCAGGGCCGTGCCACGATCTCCAGGGACAATGGGCAGAGCTCGGTGACGCTGACCATGAACGGCCTCCAGGACGGCGATTCCGGCTCCTATTTCTGCGCCAAGCGTGATGCTGGTGGTGGTACTGGTGCTGCCTATGGTTTTGGCCCCGCCCCCATCGCTGTGTCCTCAGCTGTCCCCAAAGGCCACCCCAGGCCCCTCCCCCAAACCCCAACCCTTGACCCCATTCTTGACCCTTTCTCCCAACCTTGGACACGTTCAGCCGCAATTCCCAACCCTTGTCCCCAAATCTCAACTCCTGGCCCCAAATCGGGAACGTTTTGTCTCCTGAGCTCAACCTTGTCCCTCAAATCTCAGCCAATTGTCCCCAAACGGGACCAGTTTAGTCCCAAGTCTCCACTGGTGGCACTGAGTCACCGCCATGGACCCAAATGCTGACCATTGTCCTCAAATCCTGACCATTGTCCCCAAATCTTGACTCTTGTCCCCAAATCTTAACCGTTGTCCCCAAATCTTAACCATTGTCCTGAAATCGTAACCTTTACCCCCAAATCTTGACCTTGATCCCCAAACTCTGACCACTGTCCCCAGTCCCTGACCATTGTCCCCAAACTCTGACCCTTGTTCCCGATCCCTGAGCACTGTCCCCAAATGCTGACCACTTCCACAAGGTTCTGGGGAACGTGATTGAGATTGGGCCAATGGCTGAGCTTTGAGGCCAATGGCTGAGGTTTTGGGGCCAATAGCTGAGGTTTTGGGCCAATAGCTGAGGTTTTGGGCCAAACCATTCCAGGGTTTGGGGTCAGTGGTCACCCCTGGGGCTGAGGGCCAAGGGTTGGCTCAGGGGCAGAGGTCTGGGGAGAGCTGGGGACACCAAGCTGGGGACAGGACCAAAACCGCCATCGTCACCACGACCTGTGCTCTCAGCCCAACCAGCATCAGCAGCTTTGGCACAGAAATAGGAGCCGGAATCGCTGTCCTGGAGGCCGTTCATGGTCAGCGTCACCGAGCTCTGCCCATTGTCCCTGGAGATCGTGGCACGGCCCTTGAACGATGGCGCGTAGTAGGTGTAGCTGCCACCATTGCTGATCCCCGCGACATATTCTAGAGCCTTCCCGGGGCTCTGCCGGATCCACATCATTCCATAACTCCTGAAAGTGAATCCGGAGGCGCGGCAGAGGAGAGTCACAGACCCCCCGGGGCCCTTCAGGTCCCCCCGCACTCCAGCAGGGTCACGGCCGCCCGGAGCCCTGCGGGACAAAGGGGACATGGGGGTGGGGACAGTGCAAGCCTTGAGCCCAAATGTTCACTGCTGGCAGCGACCTGCAGCCCCCGGGGGGTCTGTGACTCTCCTCTGCCGCGCCTCCGGATTCGATTTCCGTAAATATGACATGTTCTGGGTGCGGCAGAGCCCCGGGAAAGGTCTGGAATATGTCGCGAGTATCAAATACGATGGCAGCTGGACAGGCTATGGACCATCGGTGCAGGGCCGTGCCACGATCTCCAGGGACAATGGGCAGAGCTCGGTGACGCTGACCATGAACGGCCTCCAGGACGGCGATTCCGGCTCCTATTTCTGCGCCAAGCGTGATGCTGGTGGTGGTACTGGTGCTGCCTATGGTTTTGGCCCCGCCCCCATCGCTGTGTCCTCAGCTGTCCCCAAAGGCCACCCCAGGCCCCTCCCCCAAACCCCAACCCTTGACCCCATTCTTGACCCTTTCTCCCAACCTTGGACACATTCAGTCACAATTCCCAACCCTTGTCCCCAAATCTCAACTCTCGGCCCCAAATTGGTTCTGTTTTGTCCCCTGAGCTCATCCTCGTCCCTCAAATCTCAGCCATTTGTCCCCAAACTGGAGCAGATTAGCCCCAAATCTCCACTGCTGCCCCAAGCTGCAGCCACTGACCCTAAATCCTTACCATTGACCCAAATTTTGAGCTTTGACCCAAATCTGAATGATTGACCCCAAATCTGAATGATTGACCCCAAATATCAATGATTGACCTCAAATCTCAGTGATTGACCCCAAATCTCAATGACTGACCCCAATCTCAATAACTGACCCCAATCTCAAGCGCTGGCCCCAAAATCTCGGAATTCACCCCAAAATGAGGAGGAACAAAGGTGAGGTTTGCAGCCAGGAGCTGCGGTGAGGCAGCAATGGCTCAGATTTGGGAACGGACACGGTGAGGTTTGGGGCCGGAGCCGTTCAGGGTTTGGGGTCGATGGTCACCACGGCGGCAAAAGGAGGACATTTGGGACAGAGGAGATGAGGTTTGGGGAAGGGTCTGGGGACAGCTGGGGACACCGCGAAGGGGGCGGGGCCAAGACCACAGTGGAAAGCAAAATAATTAATATATGCACCAGCAACCCAACCACTAGCGCCAGCAGCCTTGGCGCAGAAATAGGAGCCGGAATCGCCGTCCTGGAGGCCGTTCATGGTCAGCGTCACCGAGCTCTGCCCATTGTCCCTCGAGATCGTGGCACGGCCCTTGAACGATGGCGCGTACTCGGTGCTGCCACTACTGTAGATCCCCGCGATCCATTCCAGGCCCTTCCCAGGGCTCTGCCGCACCCACTGCATGTCGTAATTCTTGAACTCGAATCCGGAGGCACGGCAGAGGAGAGTCACAGACCCCCCGGGGGCCTTCAGGTCCCCCCGCACTCCAACAGGGTCACGGCCGCCCGGAGCCCTGCGGGACAAAGGGGACATGGGGGTGAGGTTGGGGACAGCTGGGACCCAGCGATGGCGGTGTCCAATCCCCACCCCTGACTCCATTCCTGAAGGTTTGTCCCAACCCTCGACCGACTGGGCCCAAAATCTCAATCTTTGTGCCCAAACCCCAATTGGGGACAAATCTGAACTTTGCTCGGCCCAAGTTTGTTCTGCAGGCGAAGGTTTGGGTCAGCGCTTGAGATTTGGGGCTGAGCCTGCCCAAGGTCGGCACAGAGAGCCAACGATTGGTGAGAGGTGAAGGGCCGAGGGGCGGGGGAGGGGTCAGGGCTTTGGGGACAGCTGGGGACACCGCGATGGGGGCGGGGAATGGCCGCCCTCAATAGCAGCGAGAGGAACGCCAGCGTTTGCAACCTTGGCGCAGAAATAGGAGCCGGAATCGCCGTCCTGGAGGCCGTTCAAGGTCAGCGTCACCGAGCTCTGCCCATTGTCCCTGGAGATCGTGGCACGGCCCTTGAACGATGGCGCGTACCAGGTGCCGCTGCCAGCACTGTTGATAGCCGCAATGGTTTCCAGGCCCTTCCCAGGGCTCTGCCGCACCCAGTTCATGCCAAATTTCCCAAAATCGAATCCGGAGGCGCGGCAGAGGAGAGTCACAGACCCCCCGGGGGCCTTCAGGTCCCCCCGCACTCCAGCAGGGTCACGGCCGCCCGGAGCCCTGCGGGACAAAGGGGACATGGGGGTGGGGCCATGGGTGGAGGCGTGGCCTGGGGTGGGCGTGGTGCTGCGGAGGGGGCGGGACCCACCTGGGAGGGTGAGGATGAGGATGAGGTTGGTGGGAAGGTCCGAAGGGCCTTTGGAGACAAGGCTGAAGATTTTAGGGCAATAGAGGAGATTTGGCTCTGACTCAGAATGGACATTTGCAGTCAAGGGTTGGACTGTCCCCACCCCCATGTCCTCTTTGTGCCGAAGGCCCCCGGGGGGTCCGTGACTCTCCTCTGCCGCGCCTCCGGATTCGAGTTCAAGAGTTATGCCATGCACTGGGTGCGGCAGAGCCTTGGGAAGGGCCTGGAATTCATTGCGGGTATTGACGATGATGGCAGATACAGCTACTACGCGCCATCGTTCAAGGGCCGTGCCACGATCTCCAGGGACAATGGGCAGAGCTCGGTGACGCTGACCTTGAACGGCCTCCAGGACGGCGATTCCGGCTCCTATTTCTGCGCCAAAGATGCTGGTGCTGGTGGTTGGGCTGGTGCTACTGCTGGTGCTTTGGCCCGGCCACAGTCACGGTGTCCCCAAACCCCAAACGTTTCCCCACAGCCCAGCCCGGCCCAGCCCTTGTCCCTGTGTCCCAGCCCTTGTCCCTGTGTCCCAGCCCGGCCCAGCCCTTGTCCCTGTGTCCCAGCCCTTGTCCCTGTGTCCCAGCCCTTGTCCCTGTGTCCCAGCCCTTGTCCCTGTGTCCCAGCCCTTGTCCCTGTGTCCCAGCCCTTGTCCCTGTGTCCCAGCCCTTGTCCCTGTGTCCCAGCCCTTGTCCCTGTGTCCCAGCCCTTGTCCCTGTGTCCCAGCCCTTGTCCCTCTGTCCCAGCCCTTGTCCCTGTGTCCCAGCCCTTGTCCCTGTGTCCCAGCCCGGGCCGGCCCCAGGCCTGCTCAGTCTCTCAGGGCTGCCCTGCTCAGGGGTTCGAGTCCCCCCGGGGCTATTTGCGGTGACCCCGAGCTGTGTCCAGGGTGGGACAGAGGGACAAGGGCTGGGCTGGGCTGTGGGGGAAGGGCCTGGGGGTTGGGGTTTGGGGACAGCTGGGGACACAGGGACAGGGAGGGGCTACCACCAGCACCGTCACCAAATCCAACATAAGCAGCACTAGCATCACCTCTGTAAATGGATTTGGCGCAGAAATAGGAGCCGGAATCGCCGTCCTGGAGGCCGTTCATGGTCAGCGTCACCGAGCTCTGCCCATTGTCCCTCGAGATCGTGGCACGGCCCTTGAACGATGGTGCGTACCAGGTTCTGCCATCTTTGTGGATACTTGCGACATATTCCAGAACATTCCCAGTGCACTGTCGCATCCAGCCCATCCCAAATTGTCCGAAATTGAATCCAGAGGCGCGGCAGAGGAGAGTCACAGACCCCCCGGGGGCCTGTGGGACAGAGGGGACATGGGTGTGTGGACAGTCCAACCCTTGACCCCAAATGTCCAATCTGAGTCAGAGCCAAATCTCTACCATAGCCCCAAAATCTTCACCGTTGGCTCCAAAGCACCATTGGACCTTCTCACCATCCTCATCCTCATCCTCCGCTGCGCAGGTGGGCCCCGCCCCCTCCGTAGTGCCACGCCCTCCCCGGGCCATGCCCCCACCCATGGCCCCACCCCCATGTCCCCTTTGTCCCGCAGGGCTCCGGGCGGCCGTGACCCTGCTGGAGTCTGGGGGGACCTGAAGGCCCCCGGGGGGTCTGTGACTCTCCTCTGCCGCGCCTCCGGATTCGACTTCAAGAGTTTCCGCATGCTCTGGATCCGGCAGAGCCCCGGGAAAGGCCTGGAATGGATCGCAGGGATCACCCCTGATGGCAGCAGCACCTACTACGCGCCATCGTTCAAGGGCCGTGCCACGATCTCCAGGGACAATGGGCAGAGCTCGGTGACGCTGACCATGAACGGCCTCCAGGACGGCGATTCCGGCTCCTATTTCTGTGCCAGAGCTGGTGGCGCTAATGCTGCTGGTGCTTATCATGCTGGATTTTGTGACAGTGTTGGTGGTAGCCCCTCCCTGTCCCTGTGTCCCCAGCTGTCCCCAAACCCCAACCCCCAGGCCCTTCCCCCACAGCCCAGCCCAGCCCTTGTCCCTCTGTCCCACCCTGGACACAGCTCGGGGTCACCGCAAATGGCCCCGGGGGGACTCGAACCCCTGAGCAGGGCAGCCCCGAGAGACTGAGCAGGCCTGGGGCCGGCCCGGGCTGGGACACAGGGACAAGGGCTGGGACACAGGGACAAGGGCTGGGACACAGGGACAAGGGCTGGGACACAGGGACAAGGGCTGGGACACAGGGACAAGGGCTGGGACACAGGGACAAGGGCTGGGCTCTGGGGAAATGTTTGGGATTTTGGGACAACTGGGGACACAGTGAGGGTGGCAGGGCCAAAGCCACCACCAGCAGCAGCAGCCCAACCAGCATCAGCAGATTTGGCGCAGAAATAGGAGCCGGAATCGCCGTCCTGGAGGCCGTTCATGGTCAGCGTCACCGAGCTCTGCCCATTGTCCCTGGAGATCGTGGCACGGCCCTTGAACGATGGCGCGTAGTAGGTGTATCTGCCATCATCGTCAATACCCGCAATGAATTCCAGGCCCTTCCCAGGGCTCTGGCGTGCCCAAATCATCCCAAATTTCCCGAAATCGAATCCGGAGGCGCGGCAGAGGAGAGTCACGGACCCCCCGGGAGATGGAGACAACTCCCAACATCCTCCTCTTCTCACTCACCCTCCCAGGTGTGCCCCGCCCCCTCCAGAGCATCACACCCACCCCGGGCCACGCCCCCACCCATGGCCCCACCCCCATGTCCCCTTTGTCCCGCAGGGCTCCGGGCGGCCGTGACCCTGCTGGAGTGCGGGGGGACCTGAAGGGCCCCGGGGGGTCCGTGACTCTCCTCTGCCGCGCCTCCGGATTCGAGTTCAAGAATTACGAGATGATGTGGGTGCGGCAGAGCCCCGGGAAGGGCCTGGAATGGATTGCGGGGATCAGTAGTCCTAGTGGCAGCAGCACCTACTACGCGCCATCGTTCAAGGGCCGTGCCACGATCTCCAGGGACAATGGGCAGAGCTCGGTGACGCTGACCATGAACGGCCTCCAGGACGGCGATTCCGGCTCCTATTTCTGTGCCAGAGCTGCTGCTGGTTATGCTGCTGGTGCTGGTGCTGCTTATGGTGACTCTTTCCCCATCCTGTCCCTGTGTCCCCAGCTGTGCCAAAACCCCAAAGCCCAGAGCCTTTCTGCGCCAAATCTGCTGGTGCTGCTGCTTGGGCTGCGACTGCTGATGTTGTCTTTGGCCCTGCCACCCTCACAGTGTCCCCAAACCCCAAACCAAAACACTTCCCCAGAGCCCAGCCCGGCCCAGCCCTTGTCCCTCTGTCCCAGCCCAGCCCAGCCCTTGTCCCTGTGTCCCAGCCCTTGTCCCTGTGTCCCAGCCCTTGTCCCTGTGTCCCAGCCCTTGTCCCTCTGGCCCAGCCCTTGTCCCTGTGTCCCAGCCCTTGTCCCTGTGTCCCAGCCCTTGTCCCTGTGTCCCAGCCCTTGTCCCTGTGTCCCAGCCCTTGTCCCTGTGTCCCAGCCCTTGTCCCTGTGTCCCAGCCCGGGCTGGCCCCAGGCCTGCTCAGTCTCTCAGGGCTGCCCTGCTCAGGGGTTCGAGTCCCCCCGGGGCCGTGTCCCCTGAGCTGACCGCGCCGGGGGCAGGGCGGATCCGCAGCACCAACGTGAGCCCCACAGACGATTCCAGAACATTCTCAGGCTGTGCTGCACCCAGAACATGTCGAGATTCCCAAAATCGCAGCCGGAGTCCCGGATTGGAGAATCGGTGCAGATTTGGGGCAGAACCCCTCGGGGTTTTGGGGTGAAGGGCCAAGGTTGGGGCAGGCGGTGGAGATTTGGGACAGAGGGTCAAGGGGTGGAGAAGGATTGGGGTTTGGGGGAAGGGTCTGGGGTTTGGGGACAGCTGGGGACACAGGGACAGGGCGGGGCCACCACCAGCACCGTCAACACGTCCAGCATTATAAGCATAACCAGCACCAGAACCCTTGGCGCAGAAATAGGAGCCGGAATCGCCGTCCTGGAGGCCGTTCATGGTCAGCGTCACCGAGCTCTGCCCATTGTCCCTCGAGATCGTGGCTCGGCCCTTGAACGATGGCGCGTAGAAGGTGCTGCCACCACTGTGGATCCCCGCGATCCATTCCAGGCCCTTCCCGGGGCTCTCCCGCACCCACTGCATGTCGTAATTCTTGAACTCGAATCCGGAGGCGCGGCAGAGGAGAGTCACAGACCCCCCGGGGGCCTTCAGGTCCCCCCGCACTCCAGCAGGGTCACGGCCGCCCGGAGCCGTGCGGGACAAAGGGGACATGGGGGTGGGGCCATGGGTGGAGGCGTGGCCTGGGGTGGGCGTGGCACTGCGGAGGCGGCAGGGTCGGCCTAGGACGGTGAGGGGGAAGATGAGGAGGGGGGAAGGTCCGAGGGTCATTTGGAGCCAACGCTGAAGATTTTGGGGCAATAGGGGAGATTTGGCTCTGACTCAGAGTGGACATTTGGGGTCAAGGATTGGACTGTCCCCACCCCCATGTTCCCTCTGTCCCACAGGCCCCCGGGGGGTCTGTGACTCTCCTCTGCCGCGCCTCCGGATTCGATTTCGGGAGTGTCGACATGTACTGGGTGCGGCAGAGTGCTGGGAATGTTCTGGAATTCATCGCGGGGATCAACAAAGATGGCGGAACCTCGTTCTATGCGCAATCGGTGCAGGGCCGTACCACGATCTCCAGGGACAATGGGCAGAGCTCGGTGACGCTGACCTTGAACGGCCTCCAGGACGGCGATTCCGGCTCCTATTTCTGTGCCAAATCTGCCTATGGAGGCTGCAGTGGTTCCGTCTGTGGTGCTCACGTTGGTGCTGCGGATCCACCCTGCCCCCGGCACGGTCAGCTCAGGGGACACGGCCCCGGGGGGACTCGAACCCCTGAGCAGGGCAGCCCTGAGAGACTGAGCAGGCCTGGGGCCAGCCCGGGCTGGGACACAGGGACACGGGCTGGGACACAGGGACAAGGGCTGGGACACAGGGACAAGGGCTGGGACACAGGGACAAGGGCTGGGACACAGGGACAAGGGCTGGGCCGGGCTGGGCTCTGGGGAAATGTCTGGGGTTTGGGGTTTGGGGTTTGGGGTTTGGGGGAAATGTTTGGGGTTTGGGGACACCGTGACCGTGGCCGGGCCAAAGCACCAGCAGTAGCACCAGCCCAACCACCAGCACTAGCATCTCTGGCACAGAAATAGGAGCCGGAATCGCCGTCCTGGAGGCCGTTCATGGTCAGCGTCACCGAGCTCTGCCCATTGTCCCTGGAGATCGTGGCACGGCCCTTGAACGATGGCGCGTAGTAGGTGCTGCCAGCATTGTAGCTGATCCCCGCGATCCATTCCAGACCCTTCCCGGGGCTCTGCCGCACCCACATCATGTCGTAATTCCCGAACTCGAATCCGGAGGCGCGGCAGAGGAGAGTCACAGACCCCCCGGGGGCCTTCAGGTCCCCCCGCACTCCAGCAGGGTCACGGCCACCCGGAGCCCTGCGGGACAAAGGGGACATGGGGGTGGGGCCTTGGGTGGGGGCGTGGCCCGGGGGTGGGCGTGGTGCAGGGCGGGCAGGGCACAGCTGGGAGGGTGAGAGGTAGGAGGAGGAGGAATGTGGGAAAGTCCGGCGGTTGGGATTTGGGGCCAATGCGGAAGATTTTGGGTCAAGATTTGAAGATTCGGAGCCAACTCACTGTGGACATTTGGGCTCAAGGCGTGCACTGTCCCCAGCTGGGGACACAGCGATGGGGGCGGGGCCAAAACCATAGGCAGCACCAGTACCACCACCAGCATCACGCTTGGCGCAGAAATAGGAGCCGGAATCGCCGTCCTGGAGGCCGTTCATGGTCAGCGTCACCGAGCTCTGCCCATTGTCCCTGGAGATTGTGGCACGGCCCTCGAACGATGGCGCGTAGAAGGTGCTGCTGCCACCATTGCTGATCCCCGCGATCCATTCCAGGCCCTTCCCGGGGCTCTGCCGCACCCACTGCATCCCAAATTTCCCGAAATCGAATCCGGAGGCGCGGCAGAGGAGAGTCACAGACCCCCCGGGGGCTGCAGGTCGCTGCCAGCAGTGAACATTTGGGCTCAAGGCTTGCACTGTCCCCACCCCCATGTCCCCTCTGTCCCGCAGGGCTCCGGGCGGCCGTGACCCTGCTGGAGTGCGGGGGGACCTGAAGGCCCCCGGGGGGTCCGTGACTCTCCTCTGCCGCGCCTCCGGATTCGATTTCGGACAATATGACATGTTCTGGGTGCGGCAGAGCCCCGGGAAAGGTCTGGAATACGTCGCGGCTATCAACAAGGATGGCGGATGGACAGGTTATGCACCATCGTTCAAGGGCCGTGCCACGATCTCCAGGGACAATGGGCAGAGCTCGGTGACGCTGACCATGAACGGCCTCCAGGACGGCGATTCCGGCTCCTATTTCTGCGCCAAATGTTCTCAGGGTTATGCTCCCCATAGTGGTGCTCATGGTGATCTTGGCCCCGCCCACATCATGGTGCCGCAGCTGTCCTCAGTTTGGGGACAAATGGCTGAGATTTGAGGGACGAGGTTGAGCTCAGGGGACAAAATGGCCTTGATTTGGGGCCAATAGTTGAGATTTGGGGGCAAGGGTTGGGAATTGTGGCTGAACGTGTCCAAAATTGGGAGAAAGGGTCAAGAATGGGGTCAAGGGTTGGGGTTTGGGGGAAGGGCCTGGGGTGGCCTTTGGGGACAGCTGGGGACACAGCGATGGGGGCGGGGCCAAAACCATAGGCAGCACCAGTACCACCACCAGCATCACGCTTGGCGCAGAAATAGGAGCCGGAATCGCCGTCCTGGAGGCCGTTCATGGTCAGCGTCACCGAGCTCTGCCCATTGTCCCTCGAGATCGTGGCACGGCCCTTGAACGATGGCGCGTACCAGGTTCTGCCATCTTTGTGGATACTTGCGACATATTCCAGAACATTCCCAGTGCTCTGTCGCATCCAGCCCATCCCAAATTGTCCCAAATTGAATCCAGAGGCGCGGCAGAGGAGAGTCACGGACCCCCCGGGGGCCTGTGGGACAGTGGGGACATGGGGGTGGGGTCAGTCCAATCCTTGACCGCAAATGTCCAATCTGAGTCAGAGCCAAATCTCTACCATAGCCCCAAAATCTTCACCGTTGGCTCCAAAGCACCATTGGACCTTCTCACCATCCTCATCCTCATCCTCCGCTGCGCAGGTGGGCCCCGCCCCCTCCGTAGTGCCACGCCCTCCCCAGGCTATGCCCCCACCCATGGCCCCACCCCCATGTCCCCTTTGTCCCGCAGGGCTCCGGGCGGCCGTGACCCTGCTGGAGTGCGGGGGGACCTGAAGGCCCCCGGGGGGTCAGTGACTCTCCTCTGCCGCGCCTCCGGATTCGAGATCAGGAATTACGCGATGCTGTGGGTGCAGCAGAGCCCTGGGAAGGTTCTGGAATATGCTGCGGGTATCGACAGTGATGGTGACACCTACTACGCGCCATCGTTCCAGGGCCGTGCCACGATCTCCAGGGACAATGGGCAGAGCTCAGTGACGCTGACCATGAACGGCCTCCAGGACGGCGATTCCGGCTCCTATTTCTGCGCCAAGGGTGCTGGTGCTTGGGGTGGTACTGCTGGTGCTGGTGGTCATGGTGACTCTGACCCTGCCACCCTCACTGTGTCCCCAGCTGTCCCCAAACCCCAAACCTTGACCGACCTTTGACCCTTTGTCCCCACTTGAAAAGCTTCAGCCCCAAGTTTGTGTAAACAGTTGAGATTTGGGGCCAATGGTTCATGTTTGGGGCCAAAAGTTGAGATTTGGGTCAATGGTTGAGATTTGGGGCTGAACCTGTCCAAGGTTGGGACAAAGAGTCAAGGGTTTGGTGTTTGGGGACAGCTGGGGACACTGCGATGGGGGTGGGGCCAGGACCACCAGCAGTATCAGCACCACCATCGAAACGTTTGGTGCAGAAATAGGAGCCGGAATCGCCGTCCTGGAGGCCGTTCATGGTCAGCGTCACCGAGCTCTGCCCATTGTCCCTGGAGATCGTGGCACGGCCCTTGAACGATGGCGCGTACCAGGTGGTACCACCATTGGTGATGCTTGCGACCCATTCCAGAAGATTCCCAGAGTTCTGGCGATACCAGCCCATCCCAAAACTCTTGAATTCGAATCCGGAGGCGCGGCAGAGGAGAGTCATGGACCCCCCGGGGGCCTTCAGGTCCCCCCGCACTCCAGCAGGGTCACGGCCGCCCGGAGCCCTGCGGGACAGAGGGGACATGGGGGTGGGGCCATGGGTGGGGGCGTGGCCCGGGGTGGGCGTGGTGCTGCGGAGGGGGCGGGACCCACCTGGGAGGGTGAGGATGAGGATGAGGTTGGTGGGAAGGTCCGAAGGGCCTTTGGAGCCAAGGCTGAAGATTTTAGGGCAATAGAGGAGATTTGGCTCTGACTCAGAATGGACATTTGCAGTCAAGGGTTGGACTGTCCCCACCCCCATGTCCTCTTTGTGCCGAAGGCCCCCGGGGGGTCTGTGACTCTCCTCTGCCGCGCCTCCGGATTCGAGTTCAAGAGTTATGCCATGCACTGGGTGCGGCAGAGCCTTGGGAAGGGCCTGGAATTCATTGCGGGTATTGACGATGATGGCAGATACAGCTACTACGCGCCATCGTTCAAGGGCCGTGCCACGATCTCCAGGGACAATGGGCAGAGCTCGGTGACGCTGACCATGAACGGCCTCCAGGACGGCGATTCCGGCTCCTATTTCTGCGCCAAGGATTCTGCTGCTGGTTATGCTTATAATGCTGGACGTGTTGACGGTGATGGTGGTGACCCCGCCCTGTCGCTGTGTCCCCAGCTGTCCCCAAACCCCAGACCCTTCCCCCAAACCCCAACCCTTCTCCACCCCTTGTCCCTCTGTCCCAAATCTCTGCCACCTGCCCCAACCTTGGTCCTTCACCCCAAAACCCCGAGGGGTTCTGCCCCAAATCTGCACCGATTCTCCAATCCGCGGCTCCGGCTGCGATTTCGGGAATCTCGACACGTTCTGGGTGCAGCAGAGCCTCGGGAATGTTCTGGAATCGTCTGTGGCGCTCACGTTGGTGCTGCGGATCCGCCCTGCCCCCGGCGCGGTCAGCTCAGGGGACATGGCCCCGGGGGGACTCGAACCCCTGAGCAGGGCAGCCCCGAGAGACTGAGCAGGCCTGGGGCCAGCCCGGGCTGGGACACAGGGACAAGGGCTGGGACACAGGGACAAGGGCTGGGACAGAGGGACAAGGGCTGGGACACAGGGACAAGGGCTGGGACACCGGGACAAGGGCTGGGACACAGGGACAAGGGCTGGGACACAGGGACAAGGGCTGGGACAGAGGGACAAGGGCTGGGACACAGGGACAAGGGCTGGGACACCGGGACAAGGGCTGGGACACCGGGACAAGGGCTGGGACACAGGGACAAGGGCTGGGACACAGGGACAAGGGCTGGGCCGGGCTGGGCTCTGGGGAAAGGTTTGGGGTTTGGGTTTGCAATTCATTGTTTGGGGACACAGTGAGGGTGGCATGGCCAGAGTCACCAGCAGCAGCATCAGCACCATGATCGAAATGTTTGCCGCAGAAATAGGAGCCGGAATCGCCGTCCTGGAGGCCGTTCATGGTCAGCGTCACCGAGCTCTGCCCATTGTCCCTCGTGATCGTGGCACGGCCCTTGAACGATGGTCCATAGTAGGTGTAGCCAAGTTTGTGGATTCCCGCGACATATTCCAGGCCCTTCCCGGGGCTCTGCCGAACCCAGTACATGGCGTAACTCTTGAAATCGAATCCGGAGGCGCGGCAGAGGAGAGTCACGGACCCCCCAGGGGATGGCAACACTTCCCACCCTCATCCTCCTCAGCCTCCCAGGTAGGCCCCTCCCCCACCTCAGTGCCACGCCCACCCCAGGCCACGCCCCCATCTATTTCCCCACCCCCATGTCCCCTTTGTCCCGCAGGGCTCCGGGCGGCCGTGACCCTGCTGGAGTGCGGGGAGACCTGAAGGCCCCCGGGGGGTCTGTGACTCTCCTCTGCCGCGCCTCCGGATTCGATTTCAAGAGATACTACATGATGTGGGTGCGGCAGAGCCCCGGGAAGGGTCTGGAATGGATCGCAGGGATCTATAGTAGTGGCAGCACCGTGTACGCGCCGTCGTTCGAGGGCCGTGCCACGATCTCCAGGGACAATGGGCAGAGCTCGGTGACGCTGACCATGAACGGCCTCCAGGACGGCGATTCCGGCTCCTATTTCTGCGCCAGAGATGCTGGTGCTGGTTGGGCTGCTGCTGCTGCTGGTGCTTTGGCCCAGCCACGGTCACGGTGTCCCCAAACCCCAAACATTTCCCCAGAGCCCAGCCCGGCCCAGCCCTTGTCCCTGTGTCCCAGCCCTTGTCCCTGTGTCCCAGCCCTTGTCCCTGTGTCCCAGCCCTTGTCCCTGTGTCCCAGCCCTTGTCCCTGTGTCCCAGCCCTTGTCCCTGTGTCCCAGCCCTTGTCCCTGTGTCCCAGCCCTTGTCCCTGTGTCCCAGCCCTTGTCCCTGTGTCCCAGCCCGGGCTGGCCCCAGGCCTGCTCAGTCTCTCAGGGCTGCCCTGCTCAGGGGTCAGAGTCCCCCCGGGGCCATTTGCGGTGACCCCGAGCTGTGTCCAGGGTGGGACAGAGGGACAAGGGCTGGGCTGGGCTGTGGGGGAAGGGCCTGGGGGTTGGGGTTTGGGGTTTGGGGACAGCTGAGGACACAGTGAGGGTGGCAGGACCAGAGTCAATATAACCATTTGCAGTAGGAGTACCAGCATTAATGGATTTGACACAGAAATAGGAGCCGGAATCGCCGTCCTGGAGGCCGTTCAAGGTCAGCGTCACCGAGCTCTGCCCATTGTCCCTGGAGATCACCGCTCGGCCCTTGAACGATGGCGCGTACCAGGTGCTGCCAACATTGTTGATATTTGCTATCCCTTCCAGAAGATTCCCAGAATTCTGGCGATACCAGCCCATTCCAAAACTCTTGAACTCGAATCCGGAGGCGCGGCAGAGGAGAGTCACAGACCCCCCGGGGGCCTTCAGGTCCCCCCGCACTCCAGCAGGGTCACGGCCGCCCGGAGCCCTGCGGGACAAAGGGGACATGGGGGTGGGGCCTGGGGGGGGGACGTAGCCCAGGGTGGGCGTGGCAGTTTGGAGGGGGCGGGGCACACCTGGGAGGGTGAGGATGAGGAGTGTGGGAGGTGTCTCCACCCCCCGGGGGGTCTGTGACTCTCCTCTGCCGCGCCTCTTGATTCGATTTTGGGAAATTCGGCATGCAGTGGATGCGGCAGAGCCCTGGGAAAGGTCTGGAATATGTCGCGGGTATCGACAACAATGGCGGCAGGACCTTCTACGCGCCATCAGTGAAGGGCCGTGCCACGATCTCCAGGGACAATGGGCAGAGCTCGGTGACGCTGACCATGAACGGCCTCCAGGACGGCGATTCCGACTCCTATTTCTGTGCCAAGCGTGATGATGGTGGTGCTGGTAATGCCTATGGTCTTGGCCCCGCCCCCATTGCTCTGTCCCCAGCTGTCCCCACTTCCCTGACCCCTCCCCCACTCCCCAACCCTTGACCAACTCCTGACCCTCAGCCCCAAACCCCTCCCCCCACGGCCCCAACGCTGACCTTTGACCCCAAGCCCTGAGCTGCTCCCACCCCAAACCTCAACCGTTCACCCAAACCTCAACTCTCGGCCCCAAACCTCAGCTCTGTCCTTCAGACTTTGCCGCAGAGCTCCAGATGGACAATGGACAAGGTTTGGGTGCATGGCGGAGATTGGGCGAGAGCGGAGCGGATTTGGGGCGGAACGGCTGAGATTTGGGTCAAAGGTTGAGATTTGGGTCAAAGGTTGAGATTTGGGTCAAAGGTTGAGATTTGGGGCTGAGCCACTCCAAGCTTGGGGCAAAGGGTCAATGGTTGGTCAAGACTTGGGGTTTGCACTTTGGGGACAGCTGGTGACACAGTGAGGGTGGCAGGGCCAGAGTCACTACGAGCAGCATCACTAGGACCACCAGCAATGTAAGATTTCACACAGAAATAGGAGCCGGAATCGCCGTCCTGGAGGTCGTTCAAGGTCAGCGTCACCGAGCTCTGCCCATTGTCCCTGGAGATCGTGGCACGGCCATGCTCCGATGGCGCGTAGTAGGTGCTGCTGCCAAAAACATTAATCCCCGCGATCCATTCCAGGCCCTTCCCGGGGCTCTGCCGCACCCAGTACATGTCGTAATTCTTGAAATCGAATCCGGAGGCGCGGCAGAGGAGAGTCACGGACCCCCCGGGGGGGTGGAGACACCTCCACCCTCCTCACCCTCCCAGGTGGGCCCCGCCCCCTCTGCAGTGCCACACCCACCCCGGGCAACGCCCCCACCCATGGCCCCACCCCCATGTCCCCTCTGTCCCGCAGGGCTCCGGGCGGCCGTGACCCTGCTGGAGTGCGGGGGGACCTGAAGGCCCCCGGGGGGTCCGTGACTCTCCTCTGCCGCGCCTCCGGATTCGATTTCTGGAATTTTGGCATGCAGTGGGTGCGGCAGAGCCCTGGGAAGGCTCTGGAATTTGTCGCGGGGATCAGCAATGATGGCAGATACACCTACTATGCGCCATCGTTCAAGGGCCGTGCCACGATCTCCAGGGACAATGGGCAGAGCTCGGTGACGCTGACCATGAACGGCCTCCAGGACGGCCATTCCGGCTCCTATTTCTGTGCCAAAGCTGCTGATGCTGGTTGGGCTGAGAGCACAGGTCGTGGTGACGATGGCGGTTTTGGTCCTGTCCCCAGCTTGGTGTCCCCAGCTGTCCCCAGACCTCAGTCCCTGAGCCAACCCTCGGCCCTCAGCCCCAAATCTACTGCGTTTGCCCCAGGGGTAACCGCTGACCCCTGACCCTGGAATGGTTTGGCTCAAAACCTCAGCCATTGGCCCCAAAACCTCAGCCATTGGCCCCAAAACCTCAGCTATTGGCCCCAATCTCAACCACGTTCCCCAAAATTTTGTGGGAATAGTCAGCCTTTGGTGACAGTGGTCAGGGATCGGGGACAAGGGTCAGAGTTTGGGGACAATGGTCAGGGACTGGGGACAATGGTCAGAGTTTGGGGATAATGGTCAAGATTTGGGGGTAATGGTTACGATTTCAGGACAATGGTTAAGATTTGGGGACAATGGTTAAGATTTGGGTACAATGGTAAGGATTTGAGGACAGTGGTCAGGATTTGGGGACAAGGGTCAGGGTTTGGGGACAAGAGTCAAGATTTGGGGACAATGGTTGAGATTTAAGGACAATGGTCAGCATTTGGGTCCATGCTGGTGACTCAGCGCCACCAGTGGAGATTTGGGACTAAACTGGTCCAGTTTGGGGACAAATGGCTGAGATTTGAGGGGAGAGGTTGAGCTCAGGAGACAAAACGGAACCAATTTGGGGCCAGGAGTTGAGATTTGCGGACAAGGGTTGGGAATTGTGGCTGAACGTGTCCAAGGTTGGGAGAAAGGGTCAAGAATGGGGTCAAGGGTTGGGGATTGGGGGAAGGACCTGGGGTGGCTTTTGGGGACAGCTGGGGACACAGCGATGGGGGCGGGGCCAAAACCATAGGCAGCACCAGTACCACCACCAGCATCACGCTTGGCACAGAAATAGGAGCCGGAATCGCTGTCCTGGAGGCCGTTCATGGTCAGCGTCACCGAGCTCTGCCCATTGTCCCTGGAGATCGTGGCACGGCCCTTGAACGATGGCGCGTACACGGTGCTGCTGCCACCATTGCTGATCCCCGCGATCCATTCCAGGCCCTTCCCGGGGCTCTGCCGCACCCATTGCATCCCAAATTTCCCGAAATCGAATCCGGAGGCGCGGCAGAGGAGAGTCACAGACGCCCCGGGGGCTGCAGGTGCTGCCAGCAGTGAACATTTGGGCTCAAGGCTTGCACTGTCCCCACCCCCATGTCCCCTTTGTCCCGCAGGGCTCCGGGGGCCGTGACCCTGCTGGAGTGCGGGGGGACCTGAAGGCCCCCGGGGGGTCTGTGACTCTCCTCTGCCGCGCCTCCGGATTCGAGTTCAAGAATTACGCCATGCAGTGGGTGCGGCAGAGCCCTGGGAAGGTTCTGGAATATGCTGCAGGTATCGACAGTGATGGTGACACCTACTACGCGCCATCGTTCAAGGGCCGTGCCACGATCTCCAGGGACAATGGGCAGAGCTCGGTGACGCTGACCATGAACGGCCTCCAGGACAGCGATTCCGGCTCCTATTTCTGCGCCAAGGGTGCTGGTGCTTGGGGTGGTACTGCTGGTGCTGGTGGTCATGGTGACTCTGGCCCTGCCACCCTCACTGTGTCCCCACCTGTCCCCAAACCCCAAACCTTGACCGACCTTTGACCCTTTGTCCCCTCTTGAAAAGCTTCAGCGCCAAGTTTGTGTAAACAGTTGAGATTTGGGGCCAATGGTTCATGTTTGGGGCCAAAAGTTGAGATTTGGGTCAATGGTTGAGATTTGGGGCTGAACCTGTCCAAGGCTGGGACAAAGAGTCAAGGGTTTGGGATTTGGGGACAGCTGGGGACACTGCAATGGGGGTGGGGCCAAGACCACCAGCAGTATCAGCAACACCATCGAAACGTTTGGTGCAGAAATAGGAGCCGGAATCGCCGTCCTGGAGGCCGTTCATGGTCAGCGTCACCGAGCTCTGCCCATTGTCCCTGGAGATCGTGGCACGGCCCTGCACCGATGGCGCGTAGAAGGTGTTGCTGCCACTAGGAGCGCTGATACTCGCGACGAATTCCAGAAACTTCCCAGGGCTCTGCTGCATCCAGCCCACCCCAAATTTCCCGAAATCGAATCCGGAGGTGCAGCAGAGGAGAGTCACAGACCCCCTAGGGGATGGAGATACCTCCCACCCTCATCCTCCTCACCCTCCCAGGTGGGCCCTGCCCCCTCAGCAGTGCCACTCCCACTCTGGGCCACGCCCCGATCCATGGCCCCACCCCCATGTCCCCTTTGTCCCGCAGGGCTCCGGGCGGCCGTGACCCTGCTGGAGTGCGGGGGGACCTGAAGGCCCCCGGGGGGTCTGTGACTCTCCTCTGCCGCGCCTCCGGATTCGAGTTCGGGAAATTTGGCATGAACTGGGTGCGGCAGAGCCCTGGGAAGGGCCTGGAAACCATTGCGGCTATCAACAGTGCTGGCAGTGGCACCTGGTACGCGCCATCGTTCAAGGGCCGTGCCACGATCTCCAGGGACAATGGGCAGAGCTCGGTGACGCTGACCATGAACGGCCTCCAGGACGGCTATTCCGGCTCCTATTTCTGCGCCAAAGATGGTCGCACTAATGGTGGTGCTGCTACTGCTGGTAGTTTTGGCCCCGCCCCCACCGCGGTGTCCCCAGCTGTCCCCAAAGCCCTGACCCCTCCCCCGCCCCTCGGCCCTTCACCTCTCACCAATCGTTGGCTCTCTGTGCCAACCTTGGGCAGGCTCAGCCCCAAATCTCAACCTCTGACCCAAACCTTCGCCGGCAGAACAAACTTGGGCCGAGCAAAGTTCAGATTTGTCCCCAGTTGGGGTTTGGGCACAAAGATTGAGATTTGGGGCCCAGGTGGTCGAGGGTTGGGACAAACCTTCAGGAATGGAGTCAGGGGTGGGGATTGGACACCACCATCGCTGGGTCCCAGCTGTCCCCAACCCCACCCCCATGTCCCCTTTGTCCCGCGGGGCTCCGGGCGGCCGTGACCCTGCTGGAGTGCGGGGGGACCTGAAGGCCCCCGGGGGGTCTGTGACTCTCCTCTGCCGCGCCTCCGGATTCGATTTCAAGAATTATGACATGATGTGGGTGCGGCAGAGCCCCGGGAAGGGCCTGGAATGGATCGCGGGGATCTACAGTAGTGGCAGCAGCACCTTCTACGCGCCATCGGTCAAGGGCCGTGCCACGATCTCCAGGGACAATGGGCAGAGCTCGGTGACGCTGACCATGAACGGCCTCCAGGACGGCGATTCCGGCTCCTATTTCTGTGCCAAGGCTGCTGGCGCTAGTGGTTGGGTTGTTGGTGCATATATTAATTATTTTGCTTTCCACCGTGGTCTTGGCCCCGCCCCCATCGTGGTGTCCCCAGCTGTCCCCAGACCCTTCCCCAAACCTCATCTCCTCTGTCCCAAATGTCCTCCTTTTGCCGCCGTGGTGACCATCGACCCCAAACCCTGAACGGCTCCGGCCCCAAACCTCACCGTGTCCGTTCCCAAATCTGAGCCATTGCTGCCCCACCGCAGCTCCTGGCTGCAAACCTCACCTTTGTTCCTCCTCATTTTGGGGTGAATTCCGAGATTTTGGGGCCAGCGCTTGAGATTGGGGTCAGTTATTGACATTGAGGTCAGTCATTGAGATTTGGGGTCAATCATTGAGATTTGGGTCAGTCATTGAGGTTTGGGTCAGTCATTGAGGTTTGGGGTCAATCACTGAGATTGGGGGACAACCACTGAGATTTGGGTCAATCATTGAGATTTGGGTCAGTCATTGAGGTTTGGGGTCAATCATTGAGATTTGAGGTCAATCATTGATATTTGGGGTCAGTCATTGAGACTTGGGGTCAATCATTGAGGTTTGGGGTCAATCATTGAGATTTGGGTCAATCATTGAGATTTCGGATCAAACACTGAGATTTGGGCCAATCATTCAGATTTGGGTCAAAGGTCAAAATTTGGGTCCGTGGTGAGGATTTAGGGTCAGTGGTCAGGATTTAGGGTCAGTGGCTGCAGCTTGGGGCAGCAGTGGAGATTTGGGGCTAAACTGCTCCAGTTTGGGGACAAATGGCTGAGATTTGAGGGACGAGGATGAGCTCAGGAGACAAAACGGAACCAATCTGGGGCCGAGAGTAGAGATTTGGGGACAAGGGTTGGGAATTGTGGCTGAATGTGTCCAAGGTTGGGAGAAAGGGTCAAGAATGGGGTCAAGGGTTGGGGTTTGGGGGAAGGACCTGGGGTGGCCTTTGGGGACAGCTGGGGACACAGCGATGGGGGCGGGGCCAAAACCATAGGCAGCACCAGTACCACCACCAGCATCACGCTTGGCGCAGAAATAGGAGCCGGAATCGCCGTCCTGGAGGCCGTTCATGGTCAGCGTCACCGAGCTCTGCCCATTGTCCCTGCAGATCGTGGCTCGGCCCTTGAACGATGGCACGTACACGGTGCTGCTGCCACCATTGCTGATCCCCGCGATCCATTCCAGGCCCTTCCCGGTGCTCTGCCGCACCCAGAACATGCCGTAATTCCTGAACTCGAATCCGGAGGCGCGGCAGAGCAGAGTCACAGACCCCCCGGGGCCTTCAGGTCGCTGCCAGCAGTGAACATTTGGACTGTCCCCACCCCCATGTCCCCTTTGTCCCGCAGGGCTCCAGGCGGCCGTGACGCTGCTGGAGTTTGGGGGGACCTGAAGGCCCCCGGGGGGTCCGTGACTCTCCTCTGCCGCGCCTCCGGATTCGAGTTCAGGAATTACGACATGTACTGGGTGCGGCAGAGCCCCGGGAAAGGCCTGGAATGGATCGCGGGGATCTATAGTGGTGGTGGCAGCACCTACTACGCGCCATCTGTCAAGGGCCGTGCCACAATCTCCAGGGACAATGGGCAGAGCTCGGTGACGCTGACCATGAACGGCCTCCAGGACGGCGATTCCGGCTCCTATTTCTGCGCCAAGTCTGGTTATCCTAGTGCTGCTGGTGGTCTGGTTAACCTAGTGCTGCACGGTGCTGGTGCTGTCACAATCTGCTAAACATGAGGCGAGATTCGTGATGTTTCGTTTGAGATTCTCAGAGCGCAAAAGAAGCACGAACGGGGGAATTTTAGCTTCAATTAAAATAATGCACTTTATTGCACACCGACACACGATTATTGCAATAGAGAGGGACAGATATAAGAAACAGAGAGAGAAAAAGGCGGGGGAGGGGTTTTAGCTGCCAACAGCGGGCGGAGTCCTCGTGGTCTTCTGCCAATGGGTCTGTCTTCTTCCGTGGGGAGATCTCTCTCGCGGGGGTCTTCTCAGAAAGCTCCTTTATATTTCTCTCCAAGGTGAAGGGCAGGTAGCCAAAGGGTGGGAGACGGGCGTCGGCGTTTTCGAAGTGAAGGGCAGGTAGCCAAAGGGTGGGAGAGTGAGTTCCATAGGCACAGGGGTACAGGACTTTCATCCCTTCTCGCTCGGGCAGTCAGGAACAGGAGCAACCAATTCCCTCGGCGCCTCGCAGGTGACACACCTGCAGGGCTTGGAAGTCGTCGCACCTCAGCCAGGCCAGGATTCCTGTGCAAAAGTCATCTTCTCCCATTTTGGACGTGGGGGTTTGGCCTCAGTCCCTGCAGATGATCGTGTGACATGAAGGTTCTTCGGACCGTGTGTTACACCATCCCCGGGGGGTCTGTGACTCTCCTCTGCCGCGCCTCCGGATTCGAGTTCAAGAGTTACACCATGTACTGGGTGCGGCAGAGCCCTGGGAAGGCTCTGGAATGGATCGCGGGGATCCACAGTGGTGGCAGCACCGTGTACGCGCCACCGTTCAAGGGCCGTGCCACGATCTCCAGGGACAATGGGCAGAGCTCGGTGACGCTGACCATGAACGGCCTCCAGGACGGCGATTCTGGCTCCTATTTCTGCGCCAAGGATTCTGGTGCTAATGCTGCTGCTAATGCTGGATTTGGTGACGGTGCTGGTGGTCAGCCTGTCCTTGTGTCCCCAGCTGTCCCCAAACCCCAGACCCTTCCCCCAAACCCCAACCCTACTCCACCCCTTGTCCCTCTGTCCCAAATCTCCGCCACCTGCCCCAACGTTGGTCCTTCACCCCAAAACCCCGAGGGGTTCTGTCCCAAATCTGCACCGATTCTCCAATCCGCAGCTCCGGCTCCGATTTTGGGAATCTCGACACGTTCTGGGGGCAGCAGAGCCTGAGAATGTTCTGGAATCGTCTGTGGCGCTCACGTTGGTGCTGCGGATCCGCCCTGTCCCCGGCGCGGTCAGCTCAGGGGACATGGCCCCGGGGGGACTCGAACCCCTGAGCAGGGCAGCCCCGAGAGACTGAGCAGGCCTGGGGCCAGCCCGGGCTGGGACACAGGGACAAGGGCTGGGACACAGGGACAAGGGCTGGGACACAGGGACAAGGGCTGGGACACAGGGACAAGGGCTGGGACAGAGGGACAAGGGCTGGGACACAGGGACAAGGGCTGGGACACAGGGACAAGGGCTGGGCCGGGCTGGGACAGAGGGACAAGGGCTGGGACAGAGGGACAAGGGCTGGGACAGAGGGACAAGGGCTGGGCCGGGCTGGGCTCTGGGGAAATGTTTGGGGTTTGGGGACAGCTGGGGACACAGCGATGGGGGCAGGGCCACCACCAGCTCTGTCACCAAGTCCAGCATAAGCAGCATCAGCACCACCAGTGTAAGCACCCTTGGCGCAGAAATAGGAGCCGGAATCGCCGTCCTGGAGGCCGTTCATGGTCAGCGTCACCGAGCTCTGCCCATTGTCCCTGGAGATCGTGGCACGGCCCTTGAACGATGGCGCGTACTCGGTGCTGCCACCACTGTAGATCCCCGTGATCCATTCCAGGCCTTTCCCGGGGCTCTGCCGCACCCAGTACATGTCGTAATTCCTGAACTCGAATCCGGAGGCGCGGCAGAGGAGAGTCACAGACCCCCCGGGGGCCTTCAGGTCCCCCCGCACTCCAGCAGGGTCACGGCCGCCCGGAGCCCTGCGGGACAAAGGGGACATGGGGGTGGGGACAGTGCAAGCCTTGAGCCCAAATGTTCACTGCTGGCAGCGACCTGCAGCCCCCGGGGGGTCTGTGACTCTCCTCTGCCGCGCCTCCGGATTCGATTTCCGCAAATATGACATGTTCTGGGTGCGGCAGAGCCCCGGGAAGGGTCTGGAATATGTTGCGAGTATCAAATACGATGGCAGCTGGACAGGCTATGGACCATCGGTGCAGGGCCGTGCCACGATCTCCAGGGACAATGGGCAGAGCTCGGTGACGCTGACCATGAACGGCCTCCAGGACGGCGATTCCGGCTCCTGTTTCTGCGCCAAGCGTGATGCTGGTGGTGGTACTGGTGCTGCCTATGGTTTTGGCCCCGCCCCCATCGCTGTGTCCTCAGCTGTCCCCAAAGGCCACCCCAGGCCCCTCCCCCAAACCCCAACCCTTGACCCCATTCTTGACCCTTTCTCCCAACCTTGGACACGTTCAGCCGCAATTCCCAACCCTTGTCCCCAAATCTCAACTCCTGGCCCCAAATCGGGAACGTTTTGTCTCCTGAGCTCAACCTTGTCCCTCAAATCTCAGCCAATTGTCCCCAAACGGGACCAGTTTAGTCCCAAGTCTCTCCTGGTGGCACTGAGTCAACGTCATAGACCCAAATGCTGACCATTGTCCTCAAATCCTGACCATTGTCCCCAAATCTTGACTCTTGTCCCCAAATCTTAACCGTTGTCCCCAAATCTTAACCATTGTCCTGAAATCGTAACCTTTACCCCCAAATCTTGACCTTGATCCCCAAACTCTGACCACTGTCCCCAGTCCCTGACCATTGTCCCCAAACTCTGACCCTTGTCCCCGATCCCTGAGCACTGTCCCCAAATGCTGACCACTTCCACAAGGTTCTGGGGAACGTGATTGAGATTGGGCCAATGGCTGAGCTTTGAGGCCAATGGCTGAGGTTTTGGGGCCAATAGCTGAGGTTTTGGGCCAATAGCTGAGGTTTTGGGCCAAACCATTCCAGGTCACCCCTGGGGCTGAGGGCCAAGGGTTGGCTCAGGGGCTGAGGTGTGGGGACAGCTGGGGACACCAAGCTGGGGACAGGACCAAAACCGCCATCGTCACCACGACCTGTGCTCTCAGCCCAACCAGCATCAGCAGCTTTGGCACAGAAATAGGAGCCGGAATGGCCGTCCTGGAGGCTGTTCATGGTCAGCGTCACCGAGCTCTGCCCATTGTCCCTGGAGATCGTGGCACGGCCCTCGAACGATGGCGCGTACCAGGTGGTACCACCATTTTCAATCCCCGCGACATGTTCGAGAACATTCCCGGGGCTCTGCCGCACCCAGCCCATCCCGAATTTCCCAAAATCGAATCCGGAGGCGCGGCAGAGGAGAGTCACAGACCCCCCGGGGGCCTTCAGGTCCCCCCGCACTCCAGCAGGGTCACGGCCGCCCGGAGCCCTGCGGGACAGAGGGGACATGGGGGTGGGGCCATGGGTGGGAGCAGGGCCCGGGGTGGGCGTGGTACTGTGGAGGGGGTGGGGCTCACGTGGGAGGGTTGGGGTTTGGGGGAAGGGTCTGGAGTTTGGGGACAGCTGGGGACACAGGGACAGGGCAGGGCCGCCACCAGCACCGTCACCAACGCCAGCATGATAAGCACTACCAGTACCAGATTTGGCGCAGAAATAGGAGCCGGAATCGCCGTCCTGGAGGCCGTTCATGGTCAGCGTCACCGAGCTCTGCCCATTGTCCCTGGAGATCGTGGCACGGCCCTTGAATGATGGCGCGAAGCCTGTCCAGCCACCATTGTCGGTGATAGCCGCGACATATTCCAGGCCCTTCCCAGGGATCTCGCGATACCAGCCCATCCCGAATTTCCCGAAATCGAATCCGGAGGCGCGGCAGAGGAGAGTCACAGACCCCCCGGGGGCTGCAGGTCGCTGCCAGCAGTGAACATTTGGGCTCAAGGCTTGCACTGTCCCCACCCCCATGTCCCCTCTGTCCCGCAGGGCTCCGGGCGGCCGTGACCCTGCTGGAGTGCGGGGGGACCTGAAGGCCCCCGGGGGGTCTGTGACTCTCCTCTGCCGCGCCTCCGGATTCGATTTCAGGAGTTATGGAATGATGTGGATCCGGCAGAGCCCTGGGAATGTTCTGGATTGGGTCGCGAGTATCGAAAGTGGAGGCAACTCCTGGTACGCGCCATCGGTGCAGAGCCGTGCCACACTCTCCAGGGACAATGGGCAGAGCTCGGTGACGCTGACCATGAACGGCCTCCAGGACGGCGATTCCGGCTCCTATTTCTGTGCCAAGGCTGTAATCGCAGGCGCTGCCCTCGCTGCTATTGAGGGCGGCCATTCCCCGTCCCCACCGCGGTGTCCCCAGCTGTCCCCAAAGCCCTGACCCCTCCCCCGCCCCTCGGCCCTTCACCTCTCACCAATCGTTGGCTCTCTGTGCCAACCTTGGGCAGGCTCAGCCCCAAATCTCAACCTCTGACCCAAACCTTCGCCTGCAGAACAAACTTGGGCCGAGCAAAGTTCAGATTTGTCCCCAGTTGGGGTTTGGGCACAAAGATTGAGATTTGGGGCCCAGACGGTCGAGGGTTGGGACAAACCTTCAGGAATGGAGTCAGGGGTGGGGACTGGACACCGCCATCGCTGGGTCCCAGCTGTCCCCAACCCCACCCCCATGTCCCCTTTGTCCCGCAGGGCTCCGGGCGGCCGTGACCCTGCTGGAGTGCGGGGGGACCTGAAGGCCCCCGGGGGGTCCGTGACTCTCCTCTGCCGCGCCTCCGGATTCGATTTCTGGAATTTTGGCATGCTGTGGGTGCGGCAGAGCCCTGGGAAGGGTCTGGAATTTGTCGCGGGGATCAGCAATGATGGCAGATACACCTACTATGCGCCATCGGTGCAGGGCCGTGCCACGATCTCCAGGGACAATGGGCAGAGCTCGGTGACGCTGACCATGAACGGCCTCCAGGACAGCGATTCCGGCTCCTATTTCTGTGCCAGAGCTGCTGATGCTGGTTGGGCTGAGAGCTCAGGTCGTGGTGACGATGGCGGTTTTGGTCCTGTCCCCAGCTTGGTGTCCCCAGCTGTCCCCAGACCTCTGCCCCTGAGCCAACCCTGGGCCCTCAGCCCCAAATCCAATGCGTTTGCCCCAGGGTGACCACTGACCCCCAACCCTGGAATGGTTTGGCCCAAAACCTCAGCCATTGGCCCCAAAGCTCAGCCATTGGCCCTAAAACCTCAGCCATTGACCCAAATCTCAGCTTTTAAGCCCAAATCTGAATCATTAACCCAAATCTCAGCCATTGACCCAAATCTCAACCTTTGACCCAAATCTCAGCCATTGACTCAAATCTCAGCCATTGACCCAAATCTCAACCTTTGACCCAAATCTCAACCTTTGACCCAAATCTCAACCATTGACCCAAATCTCAACCTTTGACCCAAATCTCAGCCGTTCCACCCCAAATCTCAGCCGTTCCGCCCCAAATCCGCTCCGCTCTCGCCCAATCTCCGCCATGCACCCAAACCTTGTCCATTGTCCATCTGGAGCTCTGCGGCAAAGTCTGAAGGACAGAGCTGAGCTTTGGGGCCGAGAGTTGAGGTTTGGGTGAACGGTTGAGGTTTGGGGTGGGAGCAGCTCAGGGCTTGGGGTCAAAGGTCAGCGTTGGGGCCGTGGGGGGAGGGGTTTGGGGTGAGGGTCAGGAGTTGGTCAAGGGTTGCGGAGTGGGGGAGGGGTCAGGGGTTTGGGGACACCTTATGCACACAGCGATGGGGGCGGGGCCAATACGATACGCATAAGCATCAGCACCGTCAGAAGATTTGGCACAGAAATAGGAGCCGGAATCGCCGTCCTGGAGGCCGTTCATGGTCAGCGTCACCGAGCTCTGCCCATTGTCCCTGGAGATCGTGGCTCGGCCCTTGAACGATGGCGCGTACACGGTGCTGCTGCCATCACTTCTGATCCCCGCGATCCATTCCAGGCCCTTCCCGGGGCTCTGCCGCACCCACAGCATGGCGTAACTCTTGAACTCGAATCCGGAGGCGCGGCAGAGGAGAGTCACGGACCCCCCGGGGGCCTTCAGGTCCCCCCGCACTCCAGCAGGGTCACGGCCGCCCGGAGCCCTGCGGGACAAAGGGGACATGGGGGTGGCGACA
The DNA here is from genome assembly GCA_036630365.1 of Acanthiza pusilla. NCBI lineage: Eukaryota > Metazoa > Chordata > Aves > Passeriformes > Acanthizidae > Acanthiza > Acanthiza pusilla. Next base: position 120,493 of record JAXCHO010000674.1, read on the forward strand.
GTCCAAATGTTCACTGCTGGCAGTGACCTGAAGGCCCCCGGGGGGTCAGTGACTCTCCTCTGCCGCGCCTCCGGATTCGATTTCAAGAATTACTACATGCTGTGGGTGCGGCAGAGCCCTGGGAAGGCTCTGGAATGGATCGCAGGGATCTACAGTAGTGGCAGCACCTTCTACGCGTCATCGTTCAAGGGCCGTGCCACGATCTCCAGGGACAATGGGCAGAGCTCGGTGACGCTGACCTTGAACGACCTCCAGGACGGCGATTCCGGCTCCTATTTCTGCGCCAGATATGGTGGTGGTGGTAATGCTGCTAGTGGTTTTGGCCCTGCCCCCATCACAGTGTCCCCAACTGTCCCCAAAGCCCAATCCCCAAACATTGTCGCAACCCTTGACCCTTTGTCCCCACCTTGGACACCTTCAGCCCCAAATCTCCCCCATTGACCCAAATCTCAACCATTGACCCAAATCTCAACCTTTGACCCAAATCTCAGCTGTTCCACCCCAAATCTCAGCCGTTCCACCCCAAATCTCAGCCGTTCCGCCCCAAATCCGTTCCGCTCTCACCCAATCTCCGCCATGCACCCAAACCTGGTCCATTGTCCATCTGGAGCTCTGCGGCAAAGTCTGAAGGACAGAGCTGAGCTTTGGGGCCGAGAGTTGAGGTTTGGGTGAACGGTTGAGGTTTGGGGTGGGAGCAGCTCACGGCTTGGGGTCAAAGGTCAGCGTTGGGGCCGTGGGGGGAGGGGTTTGGGGTGAGGGTCAGGAGTTGGTCAAGGGTTGGGGTGTGGGGGAGGGGCCAGGGCTTTGGGGACACTGTGATGGGGGCGGGGCCAAGACCACCATGAAAACCAAAATAGTCAATATAATTACAACAATTGCCACCACTAGGGCCAGCAGCCTTCACACAGAAATAGGAGCCGGAATCGCCGTCCTGGAGGCCGTTCATGGTCAGCGTCACCGAGCTCTGCCCATTGTCCCTGGAGATCGTGGCACGGCCCTTGAACGATGGCGCGTACACGGTGTAACTGCCATCACTGCTGATCCCCGTGAGCCATTCCAGGCCTTTCCCGGGGCTCTGCCGCACCCAAATCATGCCAAATTTCCCGAAATCGAATCCGGAGGCGCGGCAGAGGAGAGTTACGGACCCCCCGGGGGGTGGAGACACCTCCCACCCTCCTCCTCCTCCTCACCCTCCCAGGTGTGCCCCACCCCCTCCACACTGCCACGCGCACCCCGGGCCACGTCCCCCCCCTAAGGCCCCACCCCCATGTCCCCTTTGTCCCGCAGAGCTCCGGGGGCCGTGACCCTGCTGGAGTCTGGGGGGACCTGAAGGCCCCCGGGGGGTCCGTGACTCTCCTCTGCCGCGCCTCCGGATTCGATTTCGGGAATTACCAGATTATGTGGGTGCGGCAGAGCCCTGGGAATGTTCTGGAATGGCTCGCTGGGATCAGCAATGGTGGCACCAGTGCTTTCTATGCGCCATCGGTGCAGGGCAGGGCCACAATCTCGAGGGACAATGGGCAGAGCTCGGTGACGCTGACCATGAACGGCCTCCAGGACGGCGATTCCGGCTCCTATTTCTGCGCCAGAGGTGGTACTGGTAATGGTGTTGATGCTGGATTTTGTGACGGTGCTGGTGGTGGCCCCGCCCTGTCCCTGTGTCCCCAGCTGTCCCCAAACTCCAAACCCCAAACTCCAAACCCCAGAGCCTTCCCCGACAGCCCAGCCCAGCCCTTGTCCCTCTGTCCCACCCTGGACACAGCTCGGGGTCACCGCAAATGGCCCCGGGGGGACTCGAACCCCTGAGCAGGGCAGCCCCGAGAGACTGAGCAGGCCTGGGGCCAGCCCGGGCTGGGACAGAGGGACAAGGGCTGGGACACAGGGACAAGGGCTGGGACAGAGGGACAAGGGCTGGGCCGGGCTGGGCTCTGGGGAAATGTTTGGGGTTTGGGGACAGCTGGGGACACAGCGATGAGGGCAGGGCCACCACCAGCTCTGTCACCAAGTCCAGCATAAGCAGCATCAGCACCACCAGTGTAAGCACCCTTGGCGCAGAAATAGGAGCCGGAATCGCCGTCCTGGAGGCCGTTCATGGTCAGCGTCACCGAGCTCTGCCCATTGTCCCTCGAGATCGTGGCACGGCCCTTGAACGATGGCGCGTAGAAGGTTCTGCTGCCACCACTGTGGATCCCTGCGATCCATTCCAGAACCTTCCCGGGGCTCTGCCGCACCCACATCATTCCATAACTCTTGAAATCGAATCCGGAGGCGCGGCAGAGGAGAGTCACGGACCCCCCGGGGGCCTTCAGGTCCCCCCGCACTCCAGCAGGGTCACGGCCACCCGGAGCCCTGCGGGACAGAGGGGACATGGGGGTGGGGCCATGGGTGGGGGCATGGCTCGGGGTGGGCGTGGTGCTGCGGAGGGGGCGGGGCCCCCCTGGGAGGGTGAGGATGAGGATGAGGTTGGTGGGAAGGTCCGAAGGGCCTTTGGAGACAAGGCTGAAGATTTTAGGGCAATAGAGGAGATTTGGCTCTGACTCAGAATGGACATTTGCAGTCAAGGGTTGGACTGTCCCCACCCCCATGTCCTCTTTGTGCCGAAGGCCCCCGGGGGGTCCGTGACTCTCCTCTGCCGCGCCTCCGGATTCGAGTTCAAGAGTTATGCCATGCACTGGGTGCGGCAGAGCCTTGGGAAGGGCCTGGAATTCATTGCGGGTATTGACGATGATGGCAGATACACCTACTACGCGCCATCGTTCAAGGGCCGTGCCACGATCTCCAGGGACAATGGGCAGAGCTCGGTGACGCTGACCTTGAACGGCCTCCAGGACGGCGATTCCGGCTCCTATTTCTGCGCCAAAGATGCTGGTGCTGGTGGTTGGGCTGGTGCTACTGCTGGTGCTTTGGCCCGGCCACAGTCACGGTGTCCCCAAACCCCAAACATTTCCCCAGAGCCCAGCCCGGCCCAGCCCTTGTCCCTGTGTCCCAGCCCTTGTCCCTGTGTCCCAGCCCTTGTCCCTGTGTCCCAGCCCTTGTCCCTGTGTCCCAGCCCTTGTCCCTGTGTCCCAGCCCTTGTCCCTGTGTCCCAGCCCTTGTCCCTGTGTCCCAGCCCTTGTCCCTGTGTCCCAGCCCTTGTCCCTGTGTCCCAGCCCTTGTCCCTGTGTCCCAGCCCTTGTCCCTGTGTCCCAGCCCGGGCTGGCCCCAGGCCTGCTCAGTCTCTCGGGGCTGCCCTGCTCAGGGGTTCGAGTCCCCCCGGGGCCATGTCCCCTGAGCTGACCGCGCCGGGGGCAGGGCGGATCCGCAGCACCAACGTGAGCGCCACAGACGATTCCAGAACATTCCCAAGCTCTGCCACACCCGGAACATGTCGAGATTCCCAAAATCGCAGCCGGAGCCGCGGATTGGAGAATCGGTGCAGATTTGGGGCAGAACCCCTCGGGGTTTTGGGGTGAAGGACCAACGTTGGGGCAGGTGGCGGAGATTTGGGACAGAGGGACAAGGGCTGGAGAAGGGTTGGGGTTTCGGGAAAGGGTGTGGGGTTGGGGTTTGGGGACAGCTGGGGACACCGTGATCGGGGCGGGGCCACCACAAGCACCGTCACCAAATCCCGCATAAGCAGCAGCATCACCAGCATTAGAACCCTTGGCACAGAAATAGGAGCCGGAATCGCCGTCCTGGAGGCCGTTCATGGTCAGCGTCACCGAGCTCTGCCCATTGTCCCTGGAGATCGTGGCACGGCCCTTGACGGATGGCACGTAGCCTGTCCAGCCGCCACTGTTGGTGATAGCCGCGACGTATTCCAGAAGATTCCCGGGGCTCTGGCGGATCCAACCCATGCCGAATTTCCCGAAATCGAATCCGGAGGCGCGGCAGAGGAGAGTCACAGACCCCCCGGGGGCCTTCAGGTCCCCCCGCACTCCAGCAGGGTCACGGCCGCCCGGAGCCCTGCGGGACAAAGGGGACATGGGGGTGGGGCCATGGGTGGGGGGCGTGGCCCGGGATGGGCATGGTGCTGCCAAAAAGTCGGGGCCAAGCTGGGAGGATGAGGAGGATGAGGAGGGTGAGAGGTGTCTCCATCCCCCAGAGGGTCCTCTGCCGCGCCTCCGGATTCGATTTTGGGAAATTCACCATGTTCTGGGTGCGGCAGAGCCCCGGGAAAGGTCTGGAATATGTCGCGGCGATCAGCAGTGGTGGCAGCCGCACCGTGTACGCGCCATCGTTCAAGGGCCGAGCCACGATCTCCAGGGACAATGGGCAGAGCTCGGTGACGCTGACCATGAACGGCCTCCAGGACGGCGATTCCGGCTCCTATTTCTGCGCCAAATCTGTTTATAGTGGTGATGCTAATGCTGCTAATGTTGGATTTTGTGATGGTGTTGGTGGCGGCCCCGACTTGTCCCTGTGTCCCCAGCTGTCCCCAAACCCCAAGCCCCAGGCCCTTCCCCCACAGCCCAGCCCAGCCCTTGTCCCTCTGTCCCACCCTGGACACAGCTCGGGGTCACCGCAAATGGCCCCGGGGGGACTCGAACCCCTGAGCAGGGCAGCCCTGAGAGACTGAGCAGGCCTGGGGCCAGCCCGGGCTGGGACACAGGGACAAGGGCTGGGACACAGGGACAAGGGCTGGGACACAGGGACAAGGGCTGGGACAGAGGGACAAGGGCTGGGACACAGGGACAAGGGCTGGGACACAGGGACAAGGGCTGGGACACAGGGACAAGGGCTGGGACACAGGGACAAGGGCTGGGCCGGGCTGGGCTCTGGCGAAATGTTTGGGGTTTGGGGACACCGTGACCGTGGCCGGGCCAAAGCACCAGCAGTAGCACCAGCCCAACCACCAGCACTAGCATCTCTGGCACAGAAATAGGAGCCGGAATCGCCGTCCTGGAGGCCGTTCATGGTCAGCGTCACCGAGCTCTGCCCATTGTCCCTGGAGATCGTGGCACGGCCCTTGAACGATGGCGCGTAGAAGGTTCTGCTGCCACCACTTCTGATCCCCGCGATCCATTCCAGGCCCTTCCCAGGGCTCTGCCGCACCCACATCATGGAGTAACTCTTGAACTCGAATCCGGAGGCGCGGCAGAGGAGAGTCACAGACCCCCCGGGGGCCTTCAGGTCCCCCCGCACTCCAGCAGGGTCACGGCCGCCCGGAGCCCTGCGGGACAGAGGGGACATGGGGGTGGGGACAGTCCAAATGTTCACTGCTGGCAGCGACCTGAAGGCCCCCGGGGGGTCTGTGACTCTCCTCTGCCGCGCCTCCGGATTCGAGTTCAAGAATTACTACATGATGTGGGTGCGACAGAGCCCTGGGAAGGCTCTGGAATGGATCGCGGGGATCTACAGTGGTGGCAGCACCTTCTACGCGTCATCGTTCAAGGGCCGTGCCACGATCTCCAGGGACAATGGGCAGAGCTCGGTGACGCTGACCTTGAACGACCTCCAGGACGGCGATTCCGGCTCCTACTTCTGCGCCAGATATGGTGGTGGTGGTAATGCTGCTAGTGGTTTTGGCCCTGCCCCCATCACAGTGTCCCCAACTGTCCCCAAAGCCCAATCCCCAAACATTGACGCAACCCTTGACCCTTTGTCCCCACCTTGGACACCTTCAGCCCCAAATCTCCCCCATTGACCCAAATCTCCCCCATTGACCCAAATCTCAACCATTGACCCAAATCTCAACCTTTGACCCAAATCTCAGCCGTTCCGCCCCAAATCTCAGCCGTTCCGCCCCAAATCCGCTCCGCTCTCGCCCAATCTCCGCCATGCACCCAAACCTTGTCCATTGTCCATCTGGAGCTCTGCGGCAAAGTCTGAAGGACAGAGCTGAGCTTTGGGGCCGAGAGCTGAGGTTTGGGTGAACGGTTGAGGTTTGGGGTGGGAGCAGCTCAGGGCTTGGGGTCAAAGGTCAGCGTTGGGGCCATGGGGGGAGGGGTTTGGGGTGAGGGTCAGGAGTTGGTCAAGGGTTGGGGAGTGGGGGAGGGGTCAGGGAAGTGGGGACAGTGGGGGACACAGCAATGGGGGCGGGGCCAATACGATAAGCATCATTATAACCAGCATTAGAAGATTTGGTGCAGAAATAGGAGCCGGAATCGCCGTCCTGGAGGCCGTTCATGGTCAGCGTCACCGAGCTCTGCCCATTGTCCCTGGAGATCGTGGCACGGCCCTGCACCGCTGGTCCGTAGAAATTGTACTCATCACTTTTGATACTCGCGAGCCATTCCAGGCCCTTCTCGGGGCTCTGCCGCACCCAGCCCATGCCAAATTGTCCAAAATCGAATCCGGAGGCGCGGCAGAGGAGAGTCACGGACGCCCCGGGGGGATGGAGACACCTCCCACCCTCATCCTCTCCCTCCCAGGTGGCCCCGGACCCCTCTGCAGCACCACGGCCACCTCAGACCACGCCCCCATCCATGGCCCCACCCCCATGGCCCCTTTGTCCCCCAGGGCTCCGGGCGGCCGTGACCCTGCTGGAGTGCGGGGGGACCTGAAGGCCCCCGGGGGGTCTGTGACTCTCCTCTGCCGCGCCTCCGGATTCGAGTTCAAGAGTTACTACATGATGTGGGTGCGGCAGAGCCCTGGGAAAGGCCTGGAATGGATCGCGGGGATCAGCAGTGGTGGCAGCACCGAGTACGCGCCATCGTTCAAGGGCCGTGCCACGATCTCCAGGGACAATGGGCAGAGCTCGGTGACGTTGACCATGAACGACCTCCAGGACGGCGATTCCGGCTCCTATTTCTGTGCCAGATATGCTGGTGCTGGTGGTTGGGCTGGTGCTGCTGCTGGTGCTTTGGCCCAGCCACGGTCACGGTGTCCCCAAACCCCAATCCCCAAACATTTCCCCAGAGCCCAGCCCGGCCCAGCCCTTGTCCCTGTGTCCCAGCCCTTGTCCCTGTGTCCCAGCCCTTGTCCCTGTGTCCCAGCCCTTGTCCCTGTGTCCCAGCCCTTGTCCCTGTGTCCCAGCCCTTGTCCCTGTGGCCCAGCCCTTGTCCCTGTGTCCCAGCCCTTGTCCCTGTGTCCCAGCCCTTGTCCCTGTGTCCCAGCCCTTGTCCCTGTGTCCCAGCCCTTGTCCCTGTGTCCCAGCCCGGGCTGGCCCCAGGCCTGCTCAGTCTCTCGGGGCTGCCCTGCTCAGGGGTCAGAGTCCCCCCGGGGCCATTTGCGGTGACCCCGAGCTGTGTCCAGGGTGGGACAGAGGGACAAGGGCTGGGCTGGGCTGTGGGGCAAGGGCCTGGGGTTTGAGGACAGCTGGGGACACAGGGCCAATCGGGGCCACCACCAACACCATCTCAAAATCCAGCATGATAAGCACCAGCAGCATTAGCACCACCAGATCTGGCGCAGAAATAGGAGCCGGAATCGCCGTCCTGGAGGCCGTTCATGGTCAGCGTCACCGAGCTCTGCCCATTGTCCCTGGAGATCGTGGCACGGCCCTTGAACGATGACGCATATCTGGTACTGCCACCACTGTGGATCCCCGCAACATATTCCAGTCCCTTCCCAGGGCTCTGCCGCACCCAGTGCATCCCAAATTTCCCAAAATCGAATCCGGAGGCGCGGCAGAGGAGAGTCACGGACCCCCAGGGCCCTGCGGGACAAAGGGGACATGGGGGTGGGGCCATGGATGGGGGTGTGGCCTGGGGTGGGTGTGGTGCTGTGGAGGGGGCGGGGCTCACCTGGGAGGATGAGGAGTAGGACGAGGAGGAGGAGGGTGGGAACGTCCAAGGGTTGAGATTTGGGACCAATGCTGAAGATTTTGGGTCAAGATTTGGGCTCAAGGGTTGGACTGTCCCCACCCCCATGTCCCATCTTTCCCACATGGCTCCGGGGGGTCCGTGACTCTCCTCTGCCGCGCCTCCGGATTCGATTTCGGGAAATTCAATATGATGTGGGTGCGGCAGAGCCCTGGGAATGTTCTGGAATGGATCGCGGGCATTGGCACCGGTGGGAGCACCGTGTACGCGCCATCGTTCAGGGGCCGTGCCACGATCTCCAGGGACAATGGGCAGAACTCGGTGACGCTGACCATGAACGGCCTCCAGGACGGCGATTCCGGCTCCTATTTCTGTGCCAAATCTTCCACTGGTGCTGCTGGTGGTTGGCCGGCTGTGGCGGCTGCTATTCGCGGTTATTCCTGTGCTCACTGCAGCTTTGGCCCCGTCCCCACCGCTGTGTCCCCAACTGTCCCCAAGCCCCAGTCCTGGTCCCAAATCCCAACCCTGACCCCATTGTTCACAGTTTGTCCCAACCCTCGACCGTCTGGGCCCCAAATCTCAATCTTTGTGCCCAAACCCCAACTGGGGACAAAGCTGAACTTTGTTAGGCCCAAGTTTGTCCTGCAGGCGAAGGTTTGGGTCAGCGACTGAGATTTGGGGCTGAGCCTGCCCAAGGTTGGCACAGAGAGCCAACGATTGGTGAGAGGTGAAGGGCCGAGGGGCGGGGGAGGGGTCAGGGCTTTGGGGACAGCTGGGGACACCGTGATGGGGACGGGGAATGGCCGCCCTCAATAGCAGCGAGAGGAACACCAGCGTTTGCAACCTTGGCGCAGAAATAGGAGCCGGAATCGCCATCCTGGAGGCCGTTCATGGTCAGCGTCACCGAGCTCTGCCCATTGTCCCTGGAGATCGTGGCACGGCCCTGGAACGATGGCGCGTACCAGGAGCTGCCATCGCTGTTGATACTCGCGACCCAATCCAGAACATTCCCGGGGCTCTGCCGTATCCACATCATTCCATAACTCCTGAAAGTGAATCCGGAGGCGCGGCAGAGGAGAGTCACAGACCCCCCAGGGGCCTTCAGGTCCCCCCGCACTCCAGCAGGGTCACGGCCGCCCGGAGCCCTGCGGGACAGAGGGGACATGGGGGTGGGGCCATGGGTGGGGGCGTGGCCCGGGGGTGGGCGTGGTGCAGGGTGGGCAGGGCACAGCTGGGAGGGTGAGATGTAGGAGGAGGAGGAGGGTGGGAAACTCCAACAGTTGGGATTTGGGGCCAATGCGGAAGATTTTGGGTCAAGATTTGAAGATTCTGAGCCAACTCACTGTGAACATTTCGGCTCAAGGCGTGGACTGTCCCCACCCCCATGTCCCCTTTGTCCCGCAGGGCTCCGGGCGGCCGTGACCCTGCTGGAGTCCGGGGGGACCTGAAGGCCCCCGGGGGGTCTGTGACTCTCCTCTGCCGCGCCTCCGGATTCGATTTCAAGAGATACTACATGATGTGGGTGCGGCAGAGCCCTGGGAAGGGCCTGGAATACATCGCGGGGATCAGCTACGATGGCAGCAGCACCGTGTACGCGCCATCCGTCAAGGGCCGTGCCACGATCTCCAGGGACAATGGGCAGAGCTCGGTGACGCTGACCATGAACGGCCTCCAGGACGGCCATTCCGGCTCCTATTTCTGTGCCAGAGTTGTTGCTGCTGGTTGGGCTGGTGCTGCTGCTGGTGGCACAGGCCGTGCCACCCTCACCGTGTCCCCAAACCCCAAACATTTCCCCATAGCCCAGCCCGGCCCAGCCCTTGTCCCTCTGTCCCAGCCCGGCCCAGCCCTTGTCCCTGTGTCCCAGCCCTTGTCCCTGTGTCCCAGCCCTTGTCCCTGTGTCCCAGCCCTTGTCCCTGTGTCCCAGCCCTTGTCCCTCTGTCCCAGCCCTTGTCCCTGTGTCCCAGCCCTTGTCCCTGTGTCCCAGCCCTTGTCCCTGTGTCCCAGCCCTTGTCCCTGTGTCCCAGCCCTTGTCCCTGTGTCCCAGCCCTTGTCCCTGTGGCCCAGCCCTTGTCCCTGTGTCCCAGCCCTTGTCCCTGTGTCCCAGCCCTTGTCCCTGTGTCCCAGCCCTTGTCCCTGTGTCCCAGCCCTTGTCCCTCTGTCCCAGCCCTTGTCCCTGTGTCCCAGCCCTTGTCCCTGTGTCCCAGCCCTTGTCCCTGTGTCCCAGCCCTTGTCCCTCTGTCCCAGCCCTTGTCCCTGTGTCCCAGCCCTTGTCCCTGTGTCCCAGCCCTTGTCCCTGTGTCCCAGCCCTTGTCCCTGTGTCCCAGCCCTTGTCCCTGTGTCCCAGCCCTTGTCCCTGTGTCCCAGCCCTTGTCCCTGTGTCCCAGCCCTTGTCCCTGTGTCCCAGCCCGGGCTGGCCCCAGGCCTGCTCAGTCTCTCAGGGCTGCCCTGCTCAGGGGTTCGAGTCCCCCCGGGGCCATGTCCCCTGAGCTGACCGCGCCGGGGGCAGGGCGGATCCGCAGCACCAACGTGAGCGCCACAGACGATTCCAGAACATTCCCAAGCTCTGCCACACCCGGAACGTGTCGAGATTCCCAAAATCGCAGCCGGAGCCGCGGATTGGAGAATCGGTGCAGATTTGGGGCAGAACCCCTCGGGGTTTTGGGGTGAAGGACCAACGTTGGGGCAGGCGGCAGAGATTTGGGACAGAGGGACAAGGGCTGGAGAAGGGTTGGGGTTTCGGGAAAGGGTGTGGGGTTGGGGTTTGGGGACAGCTGGGGACACCGTGATCGGGGCGGGGCCACCACCAGCACCGTCACCAAATCCCGCATAAGCAGCAGCATCACCAGCATTAGAACCCTTGGCACAGAGATAGGAGCCGGAATCGCCGTCCTGGAGGCCGTTCATGGTCAGCGTCACCGAGCTCTGCCCATTGTCCCTGGAGATCGTGGCACGGCCCTTGAACGATGGCGCGTAGAAGGTGCTGCTGCCAAAAACATTAATCCCCGCGATGAATTCCAGACCTTTCCCAGGGCTCTGCCGCACCCAGAACATGTCATATTTACGGAAATCGAATCCGGAGGCGCGGCAGAGTCACGGATCCCCCGGTGAGTGGAGACTCCTCCACCCTCCTCACCCTCCCAGGTGTGCCCCGCCCCCTCCGCAGTGCCACGCCCACCCTGGACCACTCCCCCATCCATGGCCCCACCCCCATGTCCCCTTTGTCCCGCAGGGCTCCAGGCGGCCGTGACCCTGCTGGAGTGCGGGGGGACCTGAAGGGCCCCGGGGGGTCTGTGACTCTCCTCTGCCGCGCCTCCGGATTCGATTTCCGTAAATATGACATGTTCTGGGTGCGGCAGAGCCCCGGGAAAGGTCTGGAATATGTCGCGAGTATCAAATATGATGGCGGCTGGACAGGCTATGGACCATCGGTGAAGGGCCGAGCCACGATCTCCAGGGACAATGGGCAGAGCTCGGTGATGCTGACCATGAACGGCCTCCAGGACGGCGATTCCGGCTCCTATTTCTGTGCCAAGGCTGCTGCAAATGCTGGTGGTGCTGATGCGATTGGGGATTTTGGCCCCACCCCCATTGCTGTGTCCCCAGCTGTCCCCAAACCCCAAAGCCCAACTCTTGACCCTTTGTACCAAGCTTGGACATGTTCAGCCCCAAATCTCAACCTTTGACCCAAAATCTTTAGTTTCGGCCCCAAACATGAACCATTGGCCCCAAATCTCAACTGTTTACACAAACTTGGGGCTGAAGCTTTTCAAGTGGGGACAAAGGGTCAGGGGTTGGTCAAGGTTCGGGGTTTGGGAACAGGAGGGGACACAGTGAGGGTGGCAGCGTCAGAGTCACCATGACCACCAGCACCAGCAGTACCACCCCAAGCACCAGCGCCCTTGGTGCAGAAATAGGAGCCGGAATCGCCGTCCTGGAGGCCGTTCATGGTCAGCGTCACCGAGCTCTGCCCATTGTCCCTCGAGATCACCGCTCGGCCCTTGAACGATGGCGCGTAGTAGGTGTCACCATCACTGTCGATACCCGCAGCATATTCCAGAACCTTCCCGGGGCTCTGCCGCACCCACTGCATGGCGTAATTCTTGAACTCGAATCCGGAGGCGCGGCAGAGGAGAGTCATGGACCCCCCGGGGGCCTTCAGGTCCCCCCGCACTCCAGCAGGGTCACGGCCGCCCGGAGCCGTGCGGGACAAAGGGGACATGGGGGTGGGGCCATGGGTGGAGGCGTGGCCTGGGGTGGGCGTGGCACTGCGGAGGCGGCAGGGTCGGCCTAGGACGGTGAGGGGGAAGATGAGGAGGGGGGAAGGTCCGAGGGTCATTTGGAGCCAACGCTGAAGATTTTGGGGCAATAGGGGAGATTTGGCTCTGACTCAGAGTGGACATTTGGGGTCAAGGATTGGACTGTCCCCACCCCCATGTTCCCTCTGTCCCACAGGCCCCCGGGGGGTCTGTGACTCTCCTCTGCCGCGCCTCCGGATTCGATTTCGGGAGTGTCGACATGTACTGGGTGCGGCAGAGTGCTGGGAATGTTCTGGAATTCATCGCGGGGATCAACAAAGATGGCGGAACCTCGTTCTATGCGCAATTGGTGCAGGGCCGTACCACGATCTCCAGGGACAATGGGCAGAGCTCGGTGACGCTGACCATGAACGGCCTCCAGGACGGCGATTCCGGCTCCTATTTCTGTGCCAAGGCTGCTGGCACTGGTGGTAGTGCTGGTGGTAGTTTTATTGACTATTTTGGTTTTCATGGTGCTCTTGGCCCCACCCCCATTGAGGTGTCCCCAGCTGTCCCAAACCCCTGACCCCTCCCCCACTCCCCAACCCTTGACCAACTCCTGACCCTCACCCCAAACCCCTCCCCCCACGGCCCCAACGCTGACCTTTGACCCCAAGCCCTGAGCTGCTCCCACCCCAAACCTCAACCGTTCACCCAAACCTCAACTCTCGGCCCCAAACCTCAGCTCTGTCCTTCAGACTTTGCCGCAGAGCTCCAGAGGGACAATGGACAAGGTTTGGGTGCACGGCGGAGATTGGGCGAGAGCGGAGCGGATTTGGGGCGGAACGGCTGAGATTTGGGTCAAAGGTTGAGATTTGGGTCAAAGGTTGAGATTTGGGTCAATGGCTGAGATTTGGGGCGGAACGGCTGAGATTTGGGTCAAAGGTTGAGATTTGGGTCAAAGGTTAAGATTTGGGTCAATGGCTGAGATTTGGGTCAATGGTTGAGATTTGGGTCAAAGGTTGAGATTTGGGCCAAAGGTTGAGATTTGGGTCAATGGTTGAGATTTGGGTCAAAGGTTGGGATTTGGGCCAAAGGTTGAGATTTGGGTCAATGGTTGAGATTTGGGTCAATGGTTGGGATTTGGGTCAAAGGTTGGGATTTGGGTCAATGGTTGGGATTTGGGGCTGAGCCACTCCAAGCTTAGAACAAAGGGTCAACGGTTGGGGATTGGTGTTTGGGGACAGCTGGGGACACTGCTTTGGGGGTGGGGCCAAAACTATGAGCAGCCCAACTAGGACCAGTACCAGCACCCTTGGCGCAGAAATAGGAGCCGGAATCGCCGTCCTGGAGGCCGTTCATGGTCAGCGTCACCGAGCTCTGCCCATTGTTCCTGGACATGACCGCATGGCCCTTGACCGATGGTCCATACCAGGAGTCACCAGCAGTGCCAATCCCCACGATCCATTCCAGGCCTTTCCCGGGACTCTGCTGGATCCAGGCCAACGCAAATTTCCCGAAATCGAATCCGGAGGCGCGGCAGAGGAGAGTCACAGACCCCCCGGGGGCCTTCAGGTCCCCCCGCACTCCAGCAGGGTCACGGCCGCCCGGAGCCCTGCGGGACAAAGGGGACATGGGGGTGGGGCCATGGGTGCAGGCGTGGCCTGGGGTGGGCATGGCAGTGTGGAGGGGGCGGGGCCCACCTGGGAGGGTGAGGAGGAGGAGGGTGGGAGGTGTCTCCCTCCCCCAGGGGGTCCGTGACTCTCCTCTGCCGCGCCTCCAGATTCGATTTCGGACAATTCGGGATGGGCTGGGTGCGGCAGAGCCCCGGGAAGGGCCTGGAATGGCTCGCGGGTATCGAAAGTGATGAGCACAACTTCTACGGACCAGCGGTGCAGGGCCGAGCCACGATCTCGAGGGACAATGGGCAGAGCTCGGTGACGCTGACCATGAACGGCCTCCAGGACGGCGATTCCGGCTCCTATTTCTGCGCCAAGTCTGATAATGCTGGTTATAATGATGCTTATCGTATTGGCCCCGCCCCCATTGCTGTGTCCCCAGCTGTCCCCACTTTCCTGACCCCTCCCCCACACCCCAACCCTTGACCAACTCCTGACCCTCAGCCCCAAACCCCTCCCCCCACGGCCCCAACGCTGACCCCAAGCCCTGAGCTGCTCCCACCCCAAACCTCAACCGTTCACCCAAACCTCAACTCTCGGCCCCAAACCTCAGCTCTGTCCTTCAGACTTTGCCGCAGAGCTCCAGATGGACAATGGACAAGGTTTGGGTGCATGGCGGAGATTGGGTGAGAGCGGAACGGATTTGGGGCGGAACGGCTGAGATTTGGGGTGGAACGGCTGAGATTTGGGGTGGAACGGCTGAGATTTGGGGTGGAACGGCTGAGATTTGGGTCAAAGGTTGAGATTTGGGTCAATGGTTGAGATTTGGGTCAATGGGGGAGATTTGGGGCTGAAGATGTCCAAGGTGGGGACAAAGGGTCAAGGGTTGCGTCAATGTTTGGGGATTGGGCTTTGGGGAGAGTTGGGGACACTGTGATGGGGGCAGGGCCAAAACCACTAGCAGCATTACCACCACCACCATATCTGGCGCAGAAATAGGAGCCGGAATCGCCGTCCTGGAGGTCGTTCAAGGTCAGCGTCACCGAGCTCTGCCCATTGTCCCTGGAGATCGTGGCACGGCCCTTGAACGATGGCGCGTAGAAGGTGCTGCCACTACTGTAGATCCCCGCGATCCATTCCAGGCCCTTCCCAGGGCTCTGCCGCACCCACATCATGTAGTAATTCTTGAAATCGAATCCGGAGGCGTGGCAGAGGAGAGTCACAGACCCCCCGGGGGCCTTCAGGTCGCTGCCAGCAGTGAACATTTGGACTGTCCCCACCCCCATGTCCCCTGTGTCCCGCAGGGCTCCGGGCGGCCGTGACCCTGCTGGAGTGCGGGGGGACCTGAAGGCCCCCGGGGGGTCCGTGACTCTCCTCTGCCGCGCCTCCGGATTCGAGTTCAAGAATTATGCGATGCTGTGGATGCAGCACAGCCCCGGGAAGGTTCTGGAATATGCTGCGGGTATCGACAGTGATGGTGACACCTACTACGCGCCATCGTTCAAGGGCCGAGCGGTGATCTCCAGGGACAATGGGCAGAGCTCGGTGACGCTGACCATGAACGGCCTCCAGGACGGCGATTCCGGCTCCTATTTCTGCACCAAGGGCGCTGGTGCTTGGGGTGGTACTGCTGGTGCTGGTGGTCATGGTGACTCTGACGCTGCCACCCTCACTGTGTCCCCAGCTGTCCCCAAACCCCAAACCTTGACCGACCTTTGACCCTTTGTCCCCACTTGAAGAGTTTCAGCCCCAAGTTTGTGTAATCAGTTGAGATTTGGGGCCAATGGTTCATGTTTGGGGCCAAAAGTTGAGATTTGGGTCAATAGTTGAGATTTGGGGCTGAACCTGTCCAAGGCTGGGACAAAGAGTCAAGGGTTTGGGGTTTGGGGTTTGGGGACAGCACGAAGGGGGCGGGGCCAAAACTATGAGCAGCCCAACTAGGACCAGTACCAGCACCCTTGGCGCAGAAATAGGAGCCGGAATCGCCGTCCTGGAGGCCGTTCATGGTCAGCGTCACCGAGCTCTGCCCATTGTCCCTGGACATGACCGCACGGCCCTTGACCGATGGTCCATACCAGGAGTCACCAGCAGTGCCAATCCCCACGATCCATTCCAGGCCTTTCCCGGGGCTCTGCTGGATCCAGGCCAACGAAAATTTCCCGAAATCGAATCCGGAGGCGCGGCAGAGGAGAGTCACGGACCCCCCGGGGGCCTTCAGGTCCCCCCAAACTCCAGCAGGGTCACGGCCGCCCGGAGCCCTGCGGGACAGAGGGGACATGGGGGTGGGGCCATGGGTGGGGGCAGGGCCCGGGGTGGGCGTGGTGCTGCGGAGGGGGCGGGGCCCCCCTGGGAGGGTTGGGGTTTGGGGGAAGGGTCTGGAGTTTGGGGACAGCTGGGGACACAGGGACAGGGCGGGGCCACCACCAGCACCGTCACCAACTCCAGCATGATAACCAGTACCAGTACCAGCTCTGGCGCAGAAATAGGAGCCGGAATCGCCGTCCTGGAGGCCGTTCAAGGTCAGCGTCACCGAGCTCTGCCCATTGTCCCTGGAGATCGTGGCACGGCCCTTGAACGATGGCGCGTATTCTGTCCCACTGCCACCAGTGCTGATCCCTGCGATGTATTCCAGGCCCTTCCCGGGGCTCTGCCGCACCCACTGCATCCCAAATTTCCCAAAATCGAATCCGGAGGCGCGGCAGAGGAGAGTCACAGACCCCCCGGGGGCCTTCAGGTCCCCCCGCACTCCAGCAGGGTCACGGCCGCCCGGAGCCCTGCGGGACAAAGGGGACATGGGGGTGGGGCCATGGGTGGGGGTGTGGTCCGGGGTGGGCGTGGCACTGCAGAGGGGGCGGGGCCCACCTAGGAGGCTGAGGAGGACAAGGAGGGTGGGAGGTGTCTCTATGCCCCGGGGGGTCCATGACTCTCCTCTGCCGCGCCTCCGGATTCGATTTTGGGAAATTTGGAATGGGCTGGATGCGCGAGAGCCCCGGGAAGTTTCTGGAATTTGTCGCACGTATCCACAATGATGGCAGTTACACCGAGTACGCGCCATCGTTCAAGGGCCGTGCCACGATCTCCTGGGACAATGGGCAGAGCTCGGTGACGCTGACCATGAACGGCCTCCAGGACGGCGATTCCGGCTCCTATTTCTGCGCCAAATCTTCTGATGGTGGTGCTGCTTGGCCTGGTGCTAATTATATTGAGATTTGGGTCAATGCTTGAGATTTGGGGACAAAAGTTGAGATTTGGGTCAATGTTTGACATTTGGGTCAATGGTTGAGATTTGGGCCAAAGGTTGAGATTTGGGGCTGAGCCTGCCCAAGGTTGCGACAAAGGGTCAAGATTTGAGGTTTGGGGTTTGGGGACAGCTGGGGACACAGCGATGGGGGCGGGGCCAGAAGCACAATCAAAAGCAGAATAGTCAATAGTATTAGCATCAGCACCACCAGTACCAGGAGATTTCACACAGAAATAGGAGCCGGAATCGCCGTCCTGGAGGCCGTTCATGGTCAGCGTCACTGAGCTCTGCCCATTGTCCCTGGAGATCGTGGCACGGCCCTTCACTGATGGCCCATAGAAGGTGCTGCCACCATTGTCGTTGATACCCGCGACATATTCCAGGCCTTTCCCAGGGCTCTGCCGCATCCACTGCATGCCGAATTTCCCGAAATCGAATCCGGAGGCGTGGCAGAGGAGAGTCACGGACCCCCCGGGGGATGGAGACACCTCCCACCCTCATCCTCCTCACCCGCCCAGGTGGGCTCCGCCCCCTCCACAGCACCACGCCCTCCATAGCCACGCCCCCACCCATGGCCCCACCCCCATGTCCCCTTTGTCCCGCAGGGCTCCGGGCGGCCGTGACCCTGCTGGAGTGCGGGGGGACCTGAAGGCCCCCGGGGGGTCCATGACTCTCCTCTGCCGCGCCTCCGGATTCGAGTTCAAGAATTACGGCATGCAGTGGGTGCGGCAGAGCCCCGGGAAGGGCCTGGAATGGATCGCGGGGATCAGCTACAGTGGCAGCACCTACTACGCGCCATCGTTCAAGGGCCGTGCCACGATCTCCAGGGACAATGGGCAGAGCTCGGTGACGCTGACCATGAACGGCCTCCAGGACGGCGATTCCGGCTCCTATTTCTGCGCCAGAGATGCTAGTGCTGGTGGTTGGGCTGGTGCTGCTGCTGGTGCTTTGGCCCAGCCACAGTCACGGTGTCCCCAAACCCCAAACCCCAAACATTTCGCCAGAGCCCAGCCCGGCCCAGCCCTTGTCCCTGTGTCCCAGCCCTTGTCCCTGTGTCCCAGCCCTTGTCCCTCTGTCCCAGCCCTTGTCCCTGTGTCCCAGCCCTTGTCCCTGTGTCCCAGCCCTTGTCCCTGTGTCCCAGCCCTTGTCCCTGTGTCCCAGCCCTTGTCCCTGTGTCCCAGCCCGGGCTGGCCCCAGGCCTGCTCAGTCTCTCGGGGCTGCCCTGCTCAGGGGTTCGAGTCCCCCCGGGGCCATGTCCCCTGAGCTGACCGCGCCGGGGGCAGGGCGGATCCGCAGCACCAACGTGAGCGCCACAGACGATTCCAGAACATTCCCAAGCTCTGCCACACCCGGAACGTGTCGAGATTCCCAAAATCGGAGCCGGAGCCGCGGATTGGAGAATCGGTGCAGATTTGGGGCAGAACCCCTCGGGGTTTTGGGGTGAAGGACCAAGGTTGGGGCAGGCGGCAGAGATTTGGGACAGAGGGTCAAGGGGTGGAGAAGGGTTGGGGTTTGGGGGAAGGGTCTGGGGTTTGGGGACAGCTGGGGACACAGCGACAGGGCGGGGTCACCACCATCACCGTCAACACGTCCAGCATTATAAGCATAACCAGCAGCAGAATCCTTGGCGCAGAAATAGGAGCCGGAATCGCCGTCCTGGAGGCCGTTCATGGTCAGCGTCACCGAGCTCTGCCCATTGTCCCTTGAGATCGTGGCACGGCCCTCGAACGATGGCGCGTACTCGGTGCTGCCACCACTGTAGATCCCTGCGATCCATTCCAGAACCTTCCTGGGGCTCTGCCGCACCCACATCATTCCATAACTCTTGAACTCGAATCCGGAGGCGCGGCAGAGGAGAGTCACGGACCCCCCGGGGGCCTTCAGGTCCCCCCGCACTCCAGCAGGGTCACGGCCACCCGGAGCCCTGCGGGACAAAGGGGACATGGGGGCGGGGCCATGGGTGGGGGCGTGGCTTGGCATCGGCGTTGTGCTGCCGAGGGGGCGGGGCCCACCTGGGAGGGTGAGTGAGGAGAGGAGGATGTTGGGAGGTGTCTCCATCCCCCAGGGGCGTCTGTGACT
The DNA here is from genome assembly GCA_036630365.1 of Acanthiza pusilla. NCBI lineage: Eukaryota > Metazoa > Chordata > Aves > Passeriformes > Acanthizidae > Acanthiza > Acanthiza pusilla. The sequence goes on from JAXCHO010000674.1 coordinate 139,352, forward strand.
CTCCTCTGCTGCCTCCGGCTTCAATTTCGGGAAATTTGGGATGATTTGGGCACGCCAGAGCCCTGGGAAGGGCCTGGAATGGATCGCGGGTATTGACGATGATGGTGACACCTGGCACGCGCCATCGTTCAAGGGCCGTGCCACGATCTGCAGGGACAATGGGCAGAGCTCGGTGACGCTGACCATGAACGGCCTCCAGGACGGCGATTCCGGCTCCTATTTCTGCGCCAGAGCTGGTGCTGCTAACGGTGTCGATGTTGGATTTGGTGACAGTGCTGGTGGTGGCCCCGCCCTGTCCCTGTGTCCCCAGCTGTCCCCAAACCCCAAACCCCAAACTCCAAGCCCCAGGCCCTTCCCCCACAGCCCGGCCCAGCCCTTGTCCCTCTGTCCCACCCTGGACACAGCTCGGGGTCACCGCAAATGGCCCCGGGGGGACTCGAACCCCTGAGCAGGGCAGCCCTGAGAGACTGAGCAGGCCTGGGGCCAGCCCGGGCTGGGACACAGGGACAAGGGCTGGGACACAGGGACAAGGGCTGGGACACAGGGACAAGGGCTGGGACACAGGGACACGGGCTGGGACAGAGGGACAAGGGCTGGGACACAGGGACAAGGGCTGGGACACAGGGACAAGGGCTGGGACACAGGGACAAGGGCTGGGACACAGGGACAAGGGCTGGGACAGAGGGACAAGGGCTGGGCCGCGCTGGGCTCTGGGGAAATGTTTGGGGTTTGGGGACAGCTGGGGACACAGCGATGAGGGCAGGGCCACCACCAGCTCTGTCACCAAGTCCACCATAAGCAGCATCAGCACCACCAGTGTAAGCAGACTTGGCGCAGAAATAGGAGCCGGAATCGCCGTCCTGGAGGTCGTTCATGGTCAGCGTCACCGAGCTCTGCCCATTGTCCCTGGAGATCGTGGCACGGCCCTTGAACGATGGCGCGTAGAAGGTGCTGCCACCACTGTGGATCCCCGTGATCCATTCCAGGCCCTTCCCAGGGCTCTGCCGCACCCACATCATGGAGTAACTCTTGAACTCGAATCCGGAGGCGCGGCAGAGGAGAGTCACGGACCCCCCGGGGGCCTTCAGGTCCCCCTGCACTCCAGCAGGGTCACGGCCGCCCGGAGCCCTGCGGGACAAAGGGGACATGGGGGTGGGGCCATGGGTGGGGGCGTGGCCCGGAGTGGGCGTGGCATTGCAGAGGGGGCGGGGCACACCTGGGAGGCTCAGGAGGACGAGGAGGGTGGGAGGTGTCTCCATCCCCCGGGGGGTCCGTGACTCTCCTCTGCCGCGCCTCCGGATTCGATTTCGGGAAATTTGGAATGGGCTGGATGCGTCAGAGCCCCGGGAATGTTCTGGAATTTGTCGCACGCATCAACAATGATGGCAGTTACACCGAGTACGCGCCATCGTTCGAGGGCCGAGCCACGATCTCCAGGGACAATGGGCAGAGCTCGGTGACGCTGACCATGAACGGCCTCCAGGACGGCGATTCCGGCTCCCATTTCTGCGCCAAATCTGGAAATGCTGAAGCTGCTGTTGGTCCTCGTATTGGCCCTGCCCCCATCGCTGTGTCCCCAGCTGTCCCCAAACTCCAAACCTTCACCCTGTGTCCCAACCTTGGACAGGTTCAGCCCCAAATCTCAACCTTTGGCCCAAAATCTTTAGTTTTGGCCCCAAATCTCAACCTTTGACCCAAATTCCAACCTTTGACCCAAATCTCAACCTTTGACCCAAATCTCAACCTTTGACCCAAATCTCAACCTTTGACTCAAATCTCAGCCATTGACCCAAATCTCAGCCATTGACCCAAATCTCAACCTTTGACCCAAATCTCAACCTTTGACCCAAATCTCAGCCGTTCCGCCCCAAATCCGCTCCGCTCTCACCCAATCTCCGCCATGCACCCAAACCTTGTCCATTGTCCATCTGGAGCTCTGCGGCAAAGTCTGAAGGACAGAGCTGAGCTTTGGGGCCGAGAGTTGAGGTTTGGGTGAACGGTTGAGGTTTGGGGTGGGAGCAGTTCAGGGCTTGGGGTCAAAGGTCAGCGTTGGGGCCGTGGGGGGAGGGGTTTGGGGTGAGGGTCAGGAGTTGGTCAAGGGTTGGGGTGTGGGGGAGGGGTCAGGGCTTTGGGGACACCTTATGCACACAGCGATGGGGGCGGGGCCAATACGATACGCATAAGCATCAGCACCGTCAGAAGATTTGGCACAGAAATAGGAGCCGGAATCGCCGTCCTGGAGGCCGTTCATGGTCAGCGTCACCGAGCTCTGCCCATTGTCCCTGGAGATCGTGGCACAGCCCTTGAACGATGGCGCGTACCGGGTGCTGCTGCCATCACTTCTGATCCCCGCGATCCATTCCAGGCCCTTCCCGGGGCTCTGCCGCACCCACAGCATGGCGTAACTCTTGAAATCGAATCCGGAGGCGCGGCAGAGGAGAGTCACGGACCCCCCGGGGGCCTTCAGGTCCCCCCGCACTCCAGCAGGGTCACGGCCACCCGGAGCCCTGCGGGACAGAGGGGACATGGGGGTGGGGACAGTCCAAATGTTCACTGCTGGCAGCGACCTGAAGGCCCCCGGGGGGTCCGTGACTCTCCTCTGCCGCGCCTCCGGATTCGATTTCAAGAATTACTACATGATGTGGGTGCGACAGAGCCCTGGGAAGGGCCTGGAATGGATCGCGGGGATCTACAGTAGTGGCAGCACCTTCTACGCGTCATCGTTCAAGGGCCGTGCCACGATCTCCAGGGACAATGGGCAGAGCTCGGTGACGCTGACCTTGAACGACCTCCAGGACGGCGATTCCGGCTCCTATTTCTGCGCCAGATATGGTGGTGGTGGTAATGCTGCTAGTGGTTTTGGCCCTGCCCCCATCACAGTGTCCCCAACTGTCCCCAAAGCCCAATCCCCAAACATTGACGCAACCCTTGACCCTTTGTCCCCACCTTGGACACCTTCAGCCCCAAATCTCCACCATTGACCCAAATCTCAACCATTGACCCAAATCTCAACCTTTGACCCAAATCTCAGCCGTTCCACCCCAAATCTCAGCCGTTCCGCCCCAAATCTCAGCCGTTCCACCCCAAATCCGCTCCGCCCTCACCCAATCTCCGCCATGCACCCAAACCTTGTCCATTGTCCATCTGGAGCTCTGCGGCAAAGTCTGAAGGACAGAGCTGAGGTTTGGGGCCGAGAGTTGAGGTTTGGGTGAACGGTTGAGGTTTGGGGTGGGAGCAGCTCAGGGCTTGGGGTCAAAGGTCAGTGTTGGGGCCGTGGGGGGAGGGGTTTGGGGCTGAGGGTCAGGAGTTGGTCAAGGGTTGGGGAGTGGGGGAGGGGCCAGGGCTTTGGGGACACTGTGATGGGGGCGGGGCCAAGACCACCATGAAAACCAAAATAGTCAATATAATTACAACAATTGCCACCACTAGGGCCAGCAGCCTTCACACAGAAATAGGAGCCGGAATGGCCGTCCTGGAGGCCGTTCATGGTCAGCGTCACCGAGCTCTGCCCATTGTCCCTGGAGATCGTGGCACGGCCCTGCACCGATGGCGGGTAGACGGTGTAACTGCCATCACTGCTGATCCCCGTGAGCCATTCCAGGCCTTTACCGGGGCACTGCCGCACCCAAATCATGCCAAATTTCCCGAAATCGAATCCGGAGGCGCGGCAGAGGAGAGTCACGGACCCCCCGGGGGGTGGAGACACCTCCCACCCTCCTCATCCTCTCCCTCCCAGGTGGCCCCCGACCCCTCTGCAGCACCACGGCCACCTCAGACCACGCCCCCATCCATGGCCCCACCCCCATGTCCCCTTTGTCCCGCAGGGCTCCGGGGGCCGTGACCCTGCTGGAGTCTGGGGGGACCTGAAGGCCCCCGGGGGGTCTGTGACTCTCCTCTGCCGCGCCTCCGGATTCGATTTCGGGAATTACCAGATGATGTGGGTGCGGCAGAGCCCTGGGAATGTTCTGGAATGGCTCGCTGGGATCAGCAATGGTGGCACCAGTGCTTTCTATGCGCCATCGGTGCAGGGCAGGGCCACAATCTCGAGGGACAATGGGCAGAGCTCGGTGACGCTGACCATGAACGGCCTCCAGGACGGCGATTCCGGCTCCTATTTCTGCGCCAGAGGTGGTACTGGTAATGGTGTTGATGCTGGATTTGGTGACGGTGCTGGTGGTGGCCCCGCCCTGTCCCTGTGTCCCCAGCTGTCCCCAAACTCCAAACCCCAAACTCCAAACCCCAGAGCCTTCCCCCACAGCCCAGCCCAGCCCTTGTCCCTCTGTCCCACCCTGGACACAGCTCGGGGTCACCGCAAATGGCCCCGGGGGGACTCTGACCCCTGAGCAGGGCAGCCCCGAGAGACTGAGCAGGCCTGGGGCCAGCCCGGGCTGGGACACAGGGACAAGGGCTGGGACACAGGGACAAGGGCTGGGACACAGGGACAAGGGCTGGGACACAGGGACAAGGGCTGGGACACAGGGACAAGGGCTGGGACACAGGGACAAGGGCTGGGACACAGGGGCAAGGGCTGGGCCGGGCTGGGACAGAGGGACAAGGGCTGGGCCGCGCTGGGCTCTGGGGAAATGTTTGGGGTTTGGGGACAGCTGGGGACACAGCGATGAGGGCAGGGCCACCACCAGCTCTGTCACCAAGTCCAGCATAAGCAGCATCAGCACCACCACTGTAACCAGACTTGGCGCAGAAATAGGAGCCGGAATCGCCGTCCTGGAGGCCGTTCATGGTCAGCGTCACCGAGCTCTGCCCATTGTCCCTCGAGATCGTGGCACGGCCCTTGAACGATGGCGCGTAGAAGGTTCTGCTGCCACCACTGTGGATCCCTGCGATCCATTCCAGAACCTTCCCGGGGCTCTGCCGCACCCACATCATTCCATAACTCTTGAAATCGAATCCGGAGGCGCGGCAGAGGAGAGTCACAGACCCCCCGGGGGCCTTCAGGTCCCCCCGCACTCCAGCAGGGTCACGGCCGCCCGGAGCCCTGCGGGACAGAGGGGACATGGGGGTGGGGCCATGGGTGGGGGCGTGGCTTGGCATCGGCGTTGTGCTGCAGAGGGGGCGGGGCCCACCTGGGAGGGTGAGTGAGGAGAGGAGGATGTTGGGAGGTGTCTCCACCCCCCAGGGGCGTCTGTGACTCTCCTCTGCTGCCTCCGGCTTCGATTTCGGGAAATTTGGGATGATTTGGGCACGCCAGAGCCCTGGGAAGGGCCTGGAATGGATCGCGGGTATTGACGATGATGGTGACACCTGGCACGTGCCATCGGTGCAGGGCTGTGCCACGATCTCCAGGGACAATGGGCAGAGCTCGGTGACGCTGACCATGAACGGCCTCCAGGACGGCGATTCCGGCTCCTATTTCTGCGCCAGAGCTGGTGCTGCTAACGGTGTCGATGTTGGATTTGGTGACGGTGCTGGTGGTGGCCCCGCCCTGTCCCTGTGTCCCCAGCTGTCCCCAAACCCCAAACCCAAACCCTCAGGCCCTTCCCCCAAATTTTTGTTTGGGTTTTGGGGACAGCTGGGGACACAGGGACAGGGCGGGGCCACCACCAGCGCTGTCACCGCAATCAGCTCCAGCATTAGCACCACCAGCAGTGGAACCAATGGTCACTATTTGGGGTCAAAGGTCAGGATTGGGGGCCAGTGGTCAATATTTGAGGTCAGTGGTGAAAATTTGGGGTCAAGGGGCAAGATTTTTTTCCCCCTAATTGTATTAAATATAAATATAAATATAAATATAAATATAAATATAAATATAAATATAAATATAAATATAAATATAAATATAAATATAAATATAAATATAAATATAAATATAAATATAAATACAATTATAAATATAAATATAAGTACAAATACAAATACAAGTACAAATACAAATATACAAATACAAATACAAATATAAATATAAATATAAATATAAATATAAGTACAAATACAAATATACAAATATAAATATAAATATAAATATAAATATAAATATAAGTACAAATACAAATATAAGTACAAATACAAATATAAGTACAAATACAAATATAAGTACAAATACAAATATACAAATACAAATATAAATATAAATATAAATATAAATATAAATATAAATATAAATATAAATATAAATATAAATATAAATATAAATATAAATACAATTATAAATATAAATATAAATATAAATTTAAATATAAATATAAATGCAAATATAAATATAAATGTAAACGTAAAAGCAAATAGAAATAGAAATAGAAATAGAATCACAAATAGAAATACAAATAAAAATAAAAATAAAAATAAAAATAAAACTAGAAATAGAAATAAATAAATAAATAAATAAATAAATAAATATTATTTTCCCTAATAACAAAACCAATTAACCCTAATTAACAGATCGGGGCGCAAATTTCATCCCAAACCTGAACAAAGCCAATCATTAGCCCTGAAAAAATTTATTATTCGTATTAATTAATTTTTTTTTTTTTGCGGACGAAGGAATTTTGAACCCAAACATTGTAAATTATCATCGTTAATAACGGAAGTAATTAACCTTAATTAAGAGACTCAAGAACAGAATTTATCCCAAACCTGAATAAAGCAAAATATTCGCCCTGATAAAATTAATTATCTGCATTAATTAAGAAATTTTTTTTGGTGAACGAACAATTTTTAACCCAAATATTCTTAATTATCATCGTTAATAACAGAACTAATTAACCCTAATTAACAGATTGGGATACAGATTTTATCACAAACCTGAATAAAATGAAATATGAACCCTGATAAGATTAATTAATCACATTAATTAATTTTTTTTTTGCGGACTAAGCAATTTTTAACCCAAATATTCCTAATTACGGCTCCTAACGACTCTAATTAACGGCGCTAATTTCCTAATTAACCGAGAGCTGCAGCTGCAGCTGCAGCGAAACTCGAGGCTGAAATTTGGGGTTTTTTTGGGTTTTTTTGGGACTTTCCGGCGCCGTTTGGGGAAGTCCCAAAAAAGCAATTTTTGGCCCCAAATTGGGGCGTGGCCTGGGGGAGAAAAAGCTGAGGTTTGGGTTCATTTTGGAGAAATTTCGGTCATTTTCTCTTCGGTTTTATGATTTTTTTAATCGGATTTTATTTAATTAATTGGATTTTATTGATTTTATTGCTATAAAAGACTTGTTTTAATAGTAGTATTATATTTTTTTATTATTTTAATTAATTTTAATTTTCATCTGCTGCGTTTATTTCGTTTAATTTCTATTTGTCTCTATTATTTTTATTGTTTTTATTATTTTTTAATCGGATTTTATTGAATTAAGTCGATTTTATTGATTTTATTGCTATAAAAGATTTATTTTAATTGTAGTATTACATTGATTTTATTATTTTGATTAATTTTAATTTTTATTCGCTGCGTTGATTTCGTTTATTTTCTATTTGTCTCTATTAATTTTATTGTTTTGATTACTTTTTAATCGGATTTTATTTAATTTATTTCGTTTTAGTGATTTCATTGCTGTAAAACATTTTAATAATTGGATTTTATTGTTTTTATTATTTTTATGAACTTTAATTCTTATTTGCTGCATTAATTTTATTTATTTTCTAATAATTTCCATTATTTTTAATATTTTTTAATCGGATTTTATTCGATTTATTCCAATTTAGTGATTTTATTGCTGTAAAACTTATTTTAATAATTGTATTTTACTGTTTTTTAAATTTTAATTAATTTTATTTCTCATTTGCTGTGTTTATTTCCTTCATTTTCTATTCATCTCCATTTAAAAAAAAAAATTAATTTTTTAAAATCAGATTTTATTTTATTTATTCGGTTTTATTGATTTTATTGTCACAAAAACTTATTTTAATAATTGTATTTTACTGCTTTTATTAATCAATTCTAATTCTTATTTGCTGCCCTCATTTTATTAATTTTCAATTAGTTTCATTATTTTAAATTAATTTTTAATTGGATTTTGTTCGATTTTTTCCGTTTTATTTATTTCATTCCCATAAAAAACTTAGTTTAATAATTGAACTTAATTGCTTTTATGAATTAATTTTAATTCTTATTTGCTGCATTAATTTACTTTTTTATTTATCTCCATTATTTTTATTATTTTTTAATCGGATTTTATTAGAGTCTTTCAATTTTATTGATTTTACTGTTACAAAAAATTAATTTTAATAATTGTATTTTATCGCTTTCGTTATTTTAATTAATTTTAATTCTCATTTGCTGCATTTATCTCATTAATTTTCTATTAATTTCCATTATTTTTATTATTTTTATTATTTTTTAAATCGGATTTTAATCGATTAATTAATTTTTATTTCATTCCCATAAAAACTTATTTTAATAATTGTATTTCATTGCTTTTGTTAATGAATTTTAATTCTTATTTGCTGCGTCTATTTCATTAATTTTCTATTAATTTTCACTATTTTTATTATTTTTAATTACTTTTTAATCGGACTTTATTCGATTTATTCAGTTTTATTGATTTTATTGTTATCAAAATTTTATTTTATCGCATTTATTATTTTAATTAATTTCAATTCTCCTTCGCGGCCTTAATTATTTTATTATCAAAGTTTATTTTTATTAATTTTAATTTTAATTTTCCTTATTCACAATTTTTCTGAAATTTAGATTTTAGGATTTTGACTTTCCGCGATCCTTACCTTTATTATTTTTAATTGAATTCCGCGATATTTATTAATTTCTGTTGATATTAATTAATTTCCGTTGATATTAATTAATTTCCGTTGATATTTATTAATTTTCATTGACATTTATTAATTAACTTTAATTATTTCATGCGCCATTCAATAATTTTTATTCCGATTAATTTCTTTATTTTACTTTAATTTTTCGATAACAATAAATTTAAAAATAATAATTTTAATTTTAATTTTAATTTTAATTTTAATTTTAATTTTAATTTTAATTTTAATTTTAATAATAATAATAATAATAATAATAATAATTTTTTAAAAATTGATTTTTGGTTATTTCTATTTCTCACTAATTAAAAATTAAATTTTTTAATTTCGTAATTTATAACTCGAAATAATTTAATTGACTTTAATTTAAAATAATTTTATTTTTAGGAAGTTCGTGACCCTGAAAATTGATTTCTCTCCTATCGTGAATTTTATTTTCTTAAATTAATTTATTACTTTAATTAATCTAATTTTTTATTTTTAATTGCGTTTGATCCCTGATGGAATCGCGATCACAATTTCAGGTGAAATTAATTAATTAATTGCCAATTGCGGAACTTTATTATTAACATTTCTAAAGTTTTTATTATTTTCAGTTTCTATTTAATTTTTATTTCTATTAATTAATTCCTTTTATTAATATTTTTAAAATTTTTTACTTATTAGGGTTTACTAATTATTTTCAAATTATTTTAATTTTTTTTTTACTTTTGTTTTTATTTTGGTTTAGAACATTTTTATTTTGCCCTTTCGATATTTTATCATTTTATTAATTTTATTAACGTTTATTAATGCGTATTAAACGTAATTAAAATTCATTAAGCTTGATCAACAATTATTAATAAAACTTTTTGTTTCAACAAAGAAATAAAAAAATTTGATTTTCTTCTCGAATTTCTTTGTTTTGATTTTTTGCCTTCGGAATTGTTTGGTTATTATCAATTTTTTGTTAATAAAGTGAAATAAAATGGAATTAAAGAATTAATTAAATAATTAATTAAATAATTGGGATAACACAGAAATTGGGGAAAAATAAAATAAAATAAAATAAAATAAAATAAAATAAAATAAAATAAAGTAAAATAAAAATAAAATAAAATAAAATAAAATAAAATAAAATAAAATAAAATAAAATAAAATAAAATAAAATAAAATAAAATAAAGTAAAATAAAAATAAAATAAAATAACATAACATAAAATAAAATAAAATAAAATAAAATAAAATAAATACAATGAGAAATGCAATGAAATAAATAAAGTAAAATAAAACCTTGAAGTAAGCGAGAATAAAATAAAATAAAATAAAATATAATAAAATAAAATAAAATAAAATAAAATAAAATAAAATAAAATAAAATAAAATAAAATAAAATAAAATAAAATAAAATAAAATAAATACAATGAGAAATGCAATGAAATAAATAAAGTAAAATAAAACCTTGAAGTAAGCGAGAATAAAATAAAATAAAATAAAATAAAATAAAATAAAATAAAATAAAATAAAATAAAAAAATAAAATAAAATTAAATTGAATTGAATTAAAAAATAAAATAAATGAGAATAAAATAATATACAATAGATTAAAACAAAATAAAATAAAACAATAAAATAAAATACAAAATAAAATAAAATACAAAATAAAATAGAATAAAATAAAATAAAATAGAATAAAATAAAATAAAATAAAATAAAATAATGCCATTTATAGAAATTTTAATTTATTCTCTTTTAATAGGAATAAAAGAAAATAAATGGAATTCTATCGAAGTAAAAAAGGAAATTAAAATGATAAAATATTAATATCTGAATATTGTTTGATATAAATATTGAATTAATTTATATAAATAATAAATTGGTGCAGATGATATTACAAATTAAATTAAATTTAATTCACAAATTAAATTAATTAGAGGAAAAGAACTAAAAGAAAAGAAAGTGATTAAGAGGAAAAGTTGAATAAATAAAATTAAATTTTAATAATTAATTTTTAAAAATTAAAATTAAATTAAAATTAAATTAAAATGCAATAAAATAAAGAGAAAAAGTGAAATAAAAACTGAAATAAAATTTTAAAAAAATGGGAAAAAAGGAAATTAATAATTGGAATAAAAGAAAACTGATCAATATATGGAATAAAAAGAAATAAAATAAGTGAATTAATTAAATAAAATAAGGGAAATAAAATTGAATTATTAGAATCAAAATAAAGCAAATAAAATTTTAAAAAATAGAAAATAAAGGGATGAAATCGACACTAATCGGAGAGGAAATAAAAATAAATTAATGCCGGAAAATTAATTAAATCAAATAAATAAATTTTAAAAACCGGAATGGAATAAAATAAATGAATGAATGAATGAATAAAATCCACGAAATAAAGTCTCAAAAGTGTAAAAAATCCAAAGAAATATTGAAAAATTGCAAAAAAATTTTTAAAAAAGTAAGAGAGAGGAATTAAATAAATAAAAATTAATTTATATTAATTGAAAATAAATTTATATCGATTTAAATCAAATTAATAATAAAATCAAAGGTGTTTTGGGTTTTTATTTGCAATAAAACCTCAAATAAAATTGAATTAAACAAACAAAAAATGAGGAAATCAAAACCCGAACGCCGCGAAATCAATGAAATAAAAAGAAAATCCCAAATAAATTAATTACAATTAAAAAAACAATTAAAAAAAAATCTCAAAATGGCCGACAATGACTCAAAACTGCGCATGCTCCCGCGGCGCGCGCTGATTGGCTGAGAGCAGCGCGCGGGAGCCAATCAGAGCCTTTGGCGGGAAGAGCTGTGCGGGGAGGGCAGTTCTGCCCAGAGACGCGCTCTGATTGGCTGAGCCGAGCCCGCGGCAGCCAATCAGCGTTTTTGGCGGGAACGGAGCCCTGGGGGGGGTGGGTCTGCCCAGAGACGCGCTCTGATTGGCTGAGCGCCTCCCGCGGCAGCCAATCAGCATTTTTGGCGGGAACAGGGCCCTGGGGGGGGTGGGTCTGCCCAGAGACGCGCTCTGATTGGCTGAGCGCCGCCCGCGACAGCCAATCAGCGATTTTGGCGGGAAGAGCAGCGCGGGAGGGGGGGAGGTCTGCCTAGAGACGCGCTCTGATTGGTCCGGAAGAGCCCGCGGGAGCCAATCAGAGGCCGAGACACTCCCGGGGACACCAAAATCTCCTCAGAGACCCCAAAAAATAAAAAAAAAATTTAAAAAAAACTTCCAGGACCTCCCAAAATCTCCTCAGAGACCCCAAAAACCAAACAAACAAAAAAAAAAACAACAAAAAAAAAAATTCCAGGGCCCCCGAAATCTCCTCAGAGACCCCAAAAAAAAAAAAAAAAAATTTAAAAAAAAAAAAAAAAATTTAAAAAAAAAAAAAAATTCCAGGACCCCCGAAATCTCCTCAGAGACCACAAAAAAACCAAAAAATAATAAAAAAAAACCTTCCAGGACCCCCCCAAAACAAAAAAAAAACCCCAAAAAATCGTTCCAGGACCTCCCAAATGTCCTCAGAGGCCTCAAAAAACCCTCAGAGACAAAAAGAAATCCCAAAAAAAACTTTCCAGGATCCCCAAAATATTCCCAAATCCCACGAAAATTCCCACGGAGACCCCAAAAATCAAAAAAATAAAAAAAAAAAACCTTCCAGGACCTCCCAAATCTCCTCAGAGACCCCAAAAAACCTCAGAGACGAAAAAAAAAATCCCAAAAAATCCTTCCAGGACCCCCCAAAAAAACTCCGAAATTTTTTTAAAAAAAACCTTCCAGGACCTCCCAAAAAAAACCCCGAAAATTAAAAAAAAAATCCTTCCAGGACCCCGCAAAAAACCCCCGAAAATTAAAAAAAAAAGAACCTTCCAGGACCTCCCAAAATGTCCTCAGAGATCCCAAAAAAACCCCAAAAAATAAAAAAAAAAACCTTCCAAGACCTCCCCAAAAAACCCCGAAAATTAAAAATAATAAAACCTTCCAGGACCTCCCAAAATGTCCTCAGAGAACCCCAAAAAACCCAAAAAAATAGAAAAAAAAATCCTTCCAGGACCCCCCCAAAAAACCCCGAAAATTAAAAATAAAAAAACCTTCCAGGACCTCCCAAAATGTCCTCAGAGATCCCAAAAAAATCCCAAAAATTAAAAAAAAAAACCTTCCAGGACCTCCCAAAATGTCCTCAGAGATCCCAAAAAAACCCCAAAAAATAATAAAAAAAACCTTCCAAGACCTCCCAAAAAACCCCCGAAAAATTAAAAAAAAAAACCTTCCAGAACCCCCCAAAAAAACCCCGAAATTTTTTTAAAAAAACCTTCCAGGACGTCCCAAAATGTCCTCAGAGATCCCAAAAAAACTCAAAAATTTAAAAAAAAAAAACTTTCCAGGACCTCCCAAAATGTCCTCAAAGATCCCAAAAAAATCCCAAAAAATAAAAAAAAAACCTTCCAGGACCCCCCAAAAAAACCCCGAAAATTAAAAAAAAAAAACCTTCCAGGACCTCCCAAAATGTCCTCAGAGATCCCAAAAAACCCCAAAAAAATAAAAAAAAAAACCTTCCAGGACTCCCAAAATGTCCTCAGAGACCCCAAAAAACCTCAGAGACGAAAAAAAAAATCCCAAAAAATCCTTCCAGGACCCCCCAAAAAAACTCCGAAATTTTTTAAAAAAAAAACCTTCCAGGACCTCCCCAAAAAACCCCGAAAATTAAAAAAAAAAATCCTTCCAGGACCCCGCAAAAAACCCCCGAAAATTAAAAAAAAAAGAACCTTCCAGGACCTCCCAAAATGTCCTCAGAGATCCCAAAAAAACCCCAAAAATTTTTAAAAAAAAACTTCCAGGACCTCCCAAAATGTCCTCAAAGAACCCCAAAAAACCCAAAAAATAGAAAAAAAAATCCTTCCAGGACCTCCCCAAAAAACCCCGAAAATTAAAAATAAAAAAACCTTCCAGGACCTCCCAAAATGTCCTCAGAGATCCCAAAAAAACCCCAAAAAATAAAAAAAAAAACCTTCCAGGACCTCCCAAAATGTCCACAGAGATCCCAAAAAAACCCCAAAAATTTAAAAAAAAAATCCCTTCCAGGACCTCCCCAAAAAACCCCGAAAAATTAAAAAAAAAACCTTCCAGGACCTCCCAAAATGTCCTCAGAGAACCCCAAAAAAACCAAAAAAATAGAAAAAAAATTCCTTCCAGGACCCCCCAAAAAAACCCCGAAAATTAAAAATAAAAAAACCTTCCAGGACCTCCCAAAATGTCCTCAGAGATCCCAAAAAAACCCCAAAAATTAAAAATAAAAAAACCTTCCAGGACCTCCCAAAATGTCCTCAGAGAACCCCAAAAAACCCAAAAAATAGAAAAAAAAACCTTCCAGGACCCCCCCAAAAAACCCCGAAAATTAAAAATAAAAAAACCTTCCAGGACCTCCCAAAATGTCCTCAGAGATCCCAAAAAAACCCCAAAAAATAAAAAAAAAAACCTTCCAGGACCTCCCAAAAAAACCCCGAAAATTAAAAATAAAAAAACCTTCCAGGACCTCCCAAAATGTCCTCAGAGATCCCAAAAAAACCCCAAAAAATCCTTCCAGGATCCCCAAATGTTCCCAAATCCCCCAAAATCCTCTGAGAGACCCCAAAACAACAAAAAAAAACCTTCCAGGACCCCCAAAATGTCTTCAGAGACCCCAAAATCTCCTCAAAATCCCACAAAATACCCCAAAATCTCACGAAATTCCCTCAAAATCGCAGAAAATCTGACGAAATCTGTCAAAATGCCACGAAATTCGTCAAGTCCCCAGATTATTCCTCAAAATGCCACGAAATCTCTTGAAATCTCTGAAAATCCTCACAAATCCTCTCAAAATTGCCCCAAAATCCCCAAAATCCCAACAAATGCCCCAAAATTCACTGAAAATCCTAAAAATCCCCAAAAAGTGCCTCAAAATCCACCGAAAATCCCCAAAATGCCCCAAAAAAATGCCCCAAAATCCACTCAAAATAGCCCAAAATTCACTTAAAATAGCCCAAATAATCCCAAATTTAAAAAAAAACCCCCAAAGTTCCCCAAAATCCCCCAAAAATGCTCCAAAATGCCCCCAAAATCCACCCAAAATGGCCCAAATCCACTCAAAATCGCCCCAAAATCCCCAAAAATTCCCCAAAAAAAACCCCCAAAATCCACTTAAAATAGCTGAAATCATCCAAAATCCTCAAAAAAATCCCAAAAATTCCCAAGAAGTGCCCCAAAATCCCCCGGGGAAAAAAAAAAAAAAAAAAAGCCCCAAAATTCACGGAAAATCCCCCAAAATCCCCAGAAGTGCCCCAAAATCTCCAAAAACTCCCCAAAAAAAACCCAAAATCCACTTAAAATAGCTCAAATCATCCAAAATCCCCCCAAAAATCCCCCAAAAGTGCCCCAAAATCCCCAAAAATCCCAAAAAAATCCCCCAAAAGTGCCCCAAATCGCCCCAAAATACCCAAAATTCACCCGAAGTCACCAAAACCCCCAAAAGTGCCCCGAAAATCCAAAAAAACCCCAAAAGTCCCCAAAAAGTGCCCCCAAAAAAGCCCAAAAATCCACTCAAAAATCTTTACAAAATCCCAAAAATGAAAGAAATCCTAAAAATCCCCAAAATGCCCCAAAATTCCCCCCAAAAAATCCAAAAATTCCCCAAAAGTGACCCCCAAAAAGCCCAAAAATCCACTCAAAATCTCTACAAAATCCCAAAAATGAAAGAAATCCTAAAAATCCTAAAAAATCCCCCAAAAAATCCCAAAAATTCCCCAAAAAAAAGCCCCAAAATCTCCTCCCGAGCGCTCCCCCCTCCCCCCCGCGCGGTGACGTCACTCTTATCGCGACAGGCGCCCCCTCCCCTCCCCCAGCCGTGACGTCATTTCCCGCCCCCTCCCCCCGGCCGGGGTGGGGGAGGGGCGCGACCCCCGAGCCATGGCCGAGCCTGGAGGTGCGCGGGTTTTTGGGGAGAAAAATCGAGAATTTGGGAAAATCGGGAATTTGGGGGAAAATTGGGGAGTTTGGGGGGAAATTGGGGTTTTGGGAAAATTGGGAATTTGGGGGAAAAACCCGCGGATTCGGCCCAAAAATCCCGCGGGGGGAGGGGGGGAACGCATCGGGGGTTTGGGGGGAAAAAGCGGGAATTTGGGAAAATCGGGAATTGGGGGAAATTGGGGAGTTTGGGGGGAAATCGGGAATTGGGGGGAATCGGCATTTTGGGGGGGAAATCGGGATTTTGGGGACAAAACCCGGGATTTTGGGAAAATTGGGGTTTTGGGAAAATCGGGAATTTGGGGGGGAAAAGCGGGAATTTGGGAAAATCGGGAATTTGGGAAAAATGGGGGAAAATCGGGAGTTTGGGGAGGATCAGAGTTTTGGGGAGAATTGGGATTTTGGGGGGAAAATCGGGAATTTGGGGAAATTGGGGAGTTTGGGGGGAAATTGGGGTTTTGGGGGGAAATTGGGGTTTTGGGGGGGAAAAGCGGGAATTTGGGAAAATCGGGAATTTGGGAAAATCGGGAATTGGGGGGGAAAACCCGCGAATTTGGGAAAAATTGGGGTTTTGGGAAAATTGGGGTTTTGGGAAAATTGGGAATTTGGGGGGAAAAATCGGGATTTTGGGGAGATCGGGAATTGGGGGGAATGCATCCGGAGTTTGGGGGGAAAATCGGGAATTCCGGAAAATGGGGAATTGGGAATTTGAGGGAAAATCTGGGAATTGAGCCCAAAAACCCTGCGGGGGGAGGGGGGAAAGATCGGCGGTTTGGGGGCAAAAAACGGGAATTTGGGAAAAATTGGGAGTTTGGGGAAATGGGGAGTTTGGGGGGGGGGGACCGCAAATTTGGGAAAATTCGGGGTTTGGGAAAATCGGGAGTTTGAGGGGAAATGTCGGGATTTTGGGGAAAATTGGGGTTTTGGGGAAATCGGGAATTTGGGGGAAAAACTCGGGAATTGAGCCCAAAAAACCGCGGGGGGAGGGGAGGAATGCATTGGGGGTTTGGGGGGGAAATCGGGAATTTGGGAAAATTGGGATTTTGGGGGAAAAACCGGGAATTTGGGGAAGTCGGGGTTTGGGGAAGAACCGGGAGTTTGGGGGGAAAAGCTGCGGTTTTGGGAAAATTGGAGTTTTGGGGGGAAAACCTGGGAATTGGGGGGGGAGGGGAATCGGAGTTTTTGGGGGAAAATTTGGGATTTTCGGGTGGAAAACTCAGGATTTTGGGGGTTGGAAAATGGGGATGGGGGAGAGGGAATTTTGGGGGAAAAACTTCTGGAATTTTGGGGAAAAAACCTGGGAATTTTGGGGAAAAAACACGGGAAATTTGGGGGAAAAACACGGGAATTTTGGGGAAAAAACCTGGGAATTTTGGGGGAAAACCTGGGAATTTTGGGGGCAAAAACCTGGAAATTTTGGGGGCAAAAATCACTGATTTTTGGGGGGGATTTTGGGGGAAAAAAGTGATTTTTTGGGGGGAGGAAAAAGGGAATTTTTGGGGGGAGGGAATGGATTTTTTTGGGGGAGAAGGATTTGGGGGAAAACGGATTTTTTGGGGAAGAAAGGGAATTTTGGAGGGGACTCGGGGGGGGAGGGGATTTTGGGGTGGAAATGGCAATTTTGGGATGAAAAACGGCAGTTTTGGGGTGGGAAATGCCAATTTTAGGGTGAAAAATTGCAATTTTGGGGTGAAAAATGATAATCTTGGGGCTAGCAGTAATAATTTTGGGGTGGATAATGATAATTTGGGACAAATAATGTTCATTTTGGGGTGAATAACAATAATTTTGGGTCAAATAATGGCAATTTTGGGGAGAAAAATAATAACTTTGGGGCAAATAACGCCAATTTTGGGGCGAATAACGCCAACTTCGGGGCAAAAAATGATAATTTTGGGGTGGAAATGCCGCTTTTGAAGTGAAAAATTGCAATTTTGGGACAAATAATGATAATTTGGGGGCGAATAACGGCAATTTCAGCGGAAAAACGCCAATTTTGGGGCAAAAAGCGCCAATTCTGGTGTGAACAAGGCCAATTTCGGTGTGCATAATTACAGTTTTGGGGCGAACAAGGCGAATTTTGGTGCGAAAAACATCAATTTTGGGGTGAAAAACACCAATTTCGGTGTGAAAAACACCAATTTTGGGGTGAAAAACACCAATTTTGGGGCAAAAGATGCCAATTTTGGGGCGAACAAGGCCAATTTCGGTGCAAAAAACATCAATTTTGGGGTGAAAAACACCAATTTTGGGGTGAAAAACACCAATTTTGGGGTGAAAAACACCGATTTTGGGGTGAAAAACACCAATTTTGTTGCAAAACCCGCCAATCCCGACCCCTAACCCCCCCCCTCTCCCCCCCAGGCCCCGCCGCCCCCTCCCCCCCCTCGCCGCTGGCGCCGTCCCCTCCCCCCGGCCCCGCGCCGGAGCTGCGGCTGATCCTGGAGGAGCTGCGGACGCTGCAGCAGCGCCAGCTGCTCCAGATGCAGCTGACGCAGGACATCTGCCGCCAGCTGCTGCTGCTGGGGGCGCTGGAGCCGCCCCCCAAACCTCCGCCCGGCCCCCATTGGCTGCTGCTGCCCAAAGCGCCGCGCTCCGGCATCGCCGTGGCCTTGGCGTCCACGCTGGGCTCCGTGTCGTCCTTGGCGACGTCGTTGGGCTCGGCGCGGTCGACGGCGCGGTCGGCGTTGGGGTCATCGTTGGGGTCAGCGTTGGGGTCATCCTTGGGGTCGTCCTTGGGGTCGTCCTTGGGGTCGTCCTTGGGGTCATCGTTGGGTCTGGCGGCGCCCTCGGGGTCAGCGCCGTCGCTGAGGTCAAGAGCGGCGTTGGGGTCATCGTTGGGGTCATCGTCATCGTTGGGGTCATCGTTGGGGTCATCGTCAACATTGGGCTCAATGTCAAATTTGGGTTCTTCTTCATCGTTGGGTTCATCATCGTTGGGGTCAACGTTGGGGTCATCTCCATCATTGGGGTCATCGTTGGGGTCAACCTTGGGGTCATCGTCGTCGTTGGGGTCATCTCCATCATTGGGGTCAACGTTGGGGTCAACGCCATCGTTGGGGTCAACGTTGGGTTCGATGTCAAATTTGGGGTCAACGCCATCGTTGGCCGCGCCGTTGGGCTCAATGTCAAATTTGGGGTCATCGCCATCGTTGGCCGCGCCGTTGGGCTCAATGTCAAATTTGGGGTCATCGCCATCGCTGGCCGCGCCGTTGGGCTCAATGTCAAATTTGGGGTCATCGCCATCGCTGGCCGCACCGTTGGGTTCTCCGCCATCGCTGACGGCCCGGCCACGCCCCGCGGGCGCCCGGCACGGCTGCGGCGTGTGCGGGAAGCCGTTCGGCAGCGCCAGCGCGCGGCAGATCCACCTGCGCTCGCACACCGGCGAGCGCCCGTTCCGCTGCGAGCTCTGCGGGGGGCGCTTCACCACCCGCGGCAACCTCAAGGTGCACCTGCGGCGGCACCGCGAGCGCGGAACGGCGGCGGCGGCGCGGCACGCGCAGGTGAGCGGGGGTGGGGAGGGGGTCAGGGGGTCGTGGAGGGTTGGTGGGTCACGGTTGGGGGTCAGTGGGTCATGGAAGGTCAATGGGTCAGGGTTGGGTGGGAATGGTCAAGGTGGGTCATGGAGGGTCAGTGGGTCATGGTTGGGGGTCAGTGGGTCAAGGTGGGTCAGGGTTGGTGGTCTGTGGGTCAGGGTTGGGTGGGAATGGTCAAGGGCCGTCATGGAGGGTCATGGAGGGTCAGCGGGTCAAGGCTGGGGGTCAGTGGATCATGGAAGGTCAATGGGTCAGGGTTGGGTGGGAGTGGTCAAGGTGGGTCAAGGTTGGGTGTTGATGGTCAAGGGGGTCAAGGTGGGTCATGGAGGGTCAATGAGGATCAGTGGGTCAGGGTTGGGGGTCAGTGGGTCATGGAAGGTCAGTGGGTCAGGGTTGGGTGTGGATGGTCAACATTGGGTGGGAATGGTCAAGGTGGGCCAAGGTGGGGCACAGAGGATCAATGGGTCAGGGCGGGTCAGGGTTGGGTGTGGATGGTCACTGTTGGGTGGGAGTGGTCAAGGTAGCCAAGGTAGGCCATGGAGGGTCAGTGGGTCAAGGTTGGATGAGAATGGTCAAGCTGGGCCAGGGTTGGGTGGGCGTGGTCAAGGTTGGTCATGGAAGGTCAGTAGGTCATGGTTGGGGGTCAGTGGGTCAAGGTGGGTCAGGGTTGGGTGGGAGTGGTCATGGTGGGTCAAGGTGGGTCAGTAGGTCAAGGTGGGCCAAGGTTGGGTGTGGACGGTCAAGGTGGGGCATGGAAGGTCAGTGGGTCAGAGTGGGTCAGGGTTGGGTGGGAGTGGTCAAGGTGGGTCATGGAGGGTCAGTGGGTCAAGGCTGGGGGTCAGTGGGTCATGGAAGGTCATGAGGGGTCAATGGGTCAAGGTTGGGTGGGAGTGGTCAAGGTGGGTCAAGGTGGGTCAAGGTTGGGTGTTGATGGTCAAGGGGGTCATGGAGGGTCATGGAGGGTCATGAGGGGTCAGTGGGTCAAGGTGGGTCAGGGTTGGGTGTGGACGGTCAATGTTGGGTGGGAGTGGTCAGTGTGGGGCAATGGGTCAAGGTTGGGGTCAGTGGGTCATGGAGGGTCATGAGGGGTCAATGGGTCAAGGTGGGTCAAGGGTGGGTGTTGATGGTCAAGGGGGTCAAGGTGGGTCATGGAGGGTCATGAGGGGTCAATGGGTCAAGGTTGGGTGTTGATGGTCAAGGGGGTCAAGGTGGGTCATGGAGGGTCATGAGGGATCAGTGGGTCAAGGTGGGTCAGGGTTGGGTGTGGACGGTCAATGTTGGGTGGGAGTGGTCAGTGTGGGGCAGTGGGTCAAGTTTGGGGGTCAGTGGGGCATGGAAGGTCATGGGAGGTCAGTGGGTCAGGGTTGGATGGGACTGGTCAAGCTGGGCCAGGGTTGGGTGGGCGTGGTCAGGGTTGGTCATGGAAGGTCAGTGGGTCATGGTTGGGGGTCAGTGGGTCAAGGTGGGTCAAGGTTGGGTGTGGATGGTCAAGGTGGGTCAAGGTGGGTCATGGAGGGTCAGTGGGTCAGGGTTGGGTGGGAGTGGTCAGTGTGGGACAATGGGTCATGTTTGGGGGTCAGTGGGTCAAGGTGGGTCAACGTTGGGTGGGAATGGTCAAGGTGGGGCGTGGAGGGTCAATGGCTCAAGGTTGGGGGTCAGTGGGTCATGGTGGGTCAAGGTTGGGTGGGAGTGGTCAGTGTGGGGTGGTGGGTCAACGTTGGGTGTGGGTGGTCAACCTTGGGTGGGAGTGGTCAAGGTGGGTCAATGGGTCACGGTTGGGGGTCAGTGGGTCAAGGTGGGTCATGAACGGTCAATGGGTCAGAATTGGGTGGGAATGGTCAGTGTGGGTCAATGGGTCACGGTTGGGGGTCAGTGGGTCAAGGTGGGTCATGAACGGTCAATGGGTCAGAATTGGGTGGGAGTGGTCAGTGTGGGTCATGGAGGGTCACTGGGCCAGGGTGGGTCAGGGTTGGGTGTGGACGGTCAGCCTTGGGTGGGAGTGGTCAAGGTGGGTCATAGAGGGTCAGTGGGTCAAGGTGGGTCAGTGTTGGGTGGGAGTGGTCAAGGTTGGTCATGGAGGGTCAGTGGGTCAAGGCTGGGGGTCAGTGGGTCATGGAGGGTCATGAGGGGTCAAGGTGGGTCAAGGTGGGTCATGGTTGGGTGTGGATGGTCAACCTTGGGTGGGAGTGGTCAAGGTGGGTCAAGGTTGGTCATAGAGGGTCAGTGGGTCAAGGTGGGTCAGGGTTGGGTGGGAGTGGTCAGTGTTGGGTGGGAGTGGTCAAGGTGGTCAAGGTAGGCCATGGAGGGTCAGTGGGTCAAGGTTGGATGAGAATGGTCAAGCTGGGCCAGGGTTGGGTGGGCGTGGTCAAGGTTGGTCATGGAGGGCCAGTGGGTCATGGTTGGGGGTCAGTGGGTCAAGGTGGGTCAGGGTTGGGTGGGAGTGGTCAAGGTGGGTCAGTGGGTCAAGGTGGGTCAGGGTTGGGTGGGAGTGGTCATGGTGGGTCAAAGTGGGTCAGTAGGTCAAGGTGGGTCAAGGTTGGGTATGAATGGTCAAGGTGGGGCATGGAGGGCCAAGGAGGGTCAATAGGTCAAGTTTGGGGCTCAGTGGGTCAAGGTGGGTCATGGAGGGTCAGTGGGTCAGGGTTGGGTGGGAGTGGTCAACGTTGGGTGGGAGTGGTCAGAGTGGGTCATGGAAGGTCAGTGGATCAAGTTTGGGGGACAGTGGTCACTCTTGGTCAGTGGGTCAGAATTCAGGGTCAGCGGCTCAAGGTGGGCTGTGGTCAGCGCTGGGGGTCAGAATTTGGGGTCACTGGGGGTCAGCAGGCCGAGGTTGGTGTCCAGGGGTCACTGGGAGGTCACAGGGTCACTCTGGGGTCACTGTGGGGTCACTGTGGGGTCACTTGGTCACCTCTGTCTCTGGTCACCCCACAGGTCCCCCCGGAAGTGACCACGCCCCCCCAGCCGCCAGCCACGCCCCCTCTGCCCAGCCCTGGGGGTCAAGAGGTCAAGCCAGGCCCCGCCCACCCAACCTCAGGCCCTGCCCCCTTCCCCAAGCTCCTCCTCCTGCGCCCTCCTGGCCCCGCCCATGATGAGAACACCCCGCCCCCTCCAGGCCACGCCTATTCCACACCAAGCCACACCCCTCCCACACCAAGCCACGCCCATTCCACGCCAGGCCACGCCCCCAAGGCCCGAGACCCCGCCCCCTCCGAGACCTCCAAGCTGCAGGAATTGGTGGAAAAATTGGAATTTCCGTCCCAGGGGCGTGGCCAGGGCGGGGCCGGAACCTTCCAGAACCTTCCGGGGGCACCTCCGGGTGGGAATTCCTCAATTTCGGGCGGGAATTGCCCAATTTTGGGTGGAAATTCCGCGATTTTGGGTGGAAATTCCGCAATTTCGGGTGGGAATTCTGCGATGTCGGGCGGGAGTTGCCCGAATTTGGGTGGAAATCCCGCGAATTCGGGAAGGAATCCTGCAGTTTCCTCATGTTCGGGGCACCCTCACCTGTGCCAGGTGTGCGGGTGTGGCCGGGCCCACCCCGGGGGGCACCGGGACCCCCAAAATCCCCAAAAATTAGGGGGTCTGGGGGAAGTCCAGGAGGAAGAGGATGAAGAGGAGGAAGAAATGAGGGGGTCAGAGCCCCCCGAAATGCCAGGAGAGCCCCAAAATCAAGATGGACGAGGGGAGGTGAGCCGGGGGGGGAACCCCAAAATTCCCGAGGGACCCCAAAATGAGGGGGAACCCCAACAATGAGGCTTTTTTTGGGCATTGACCTCCTTTTTTCCCCCCTCAGGTGCCCCCAAAACGGACCCCGACTCCCACCGGCGACAAGGGAGACCCCGAAACTTCGGGGGAGTAGTTTAGGAGTGGGAGAGACCCCAAAATGCCCCTCGGGACTCCCAAAATTTTGCTGGAACCCTCACAACTCCCCTCAGACCCCCCCAATGTAGAGGCCCTTTGCTGCCCCACCCCCCCCCCACCGCCCCCTGCGTGTGATTTGGGGCTGGGGGATTAAAAAAAGGGATTTGGAGGAGCCCCCGGGATGAGCGGGACCCCAAAATAAAAGGAATTGTACCCAAAATAAAAGGAATTGTACCCAAAATCGGGGGTCGCAAAATGGCGGCGCCCTCTTCAAAGATGGCGGCGGCGCCGTTCCCCTCAGGGGAGCGCGGGCAAAATGGCGGCGGTTGCTATGGAAACGCAACGCGGGAAACGCGAGGTGTCAAAATGGCGGCGGTTGCCATAGAAACGGTGAGGGTGGTCTTGCCCGTAAACAAAATGGCGGCGGTGGCCACGGTGCCCTCACAGGGGCGGGGCCAGCGCTGAAAATGGCGCCAGTTGCCATGGAGACGGAACGCGGGAAGTGCCCGGTTTCAAAATGGCGGCGGTCGCCGCCGTGCCCTCACGGTTTCCGTGGGGAATAAAACACCTGGAAATTCGCGGTTTGCAAACTCCGCCGGTTCGGCTTCCGTGGGGAAGGAGCCCCGGGAACTTCTCCTTTCAAAAAGCCGTGGAAATCGCGGAGGGGATGCTGCCCTTTCTCAAAATGGCGGCCGTCGCCACGGTGCCCTCAGATGGGCGGGGCCAGCGCTGAAAATGGCGCCAGTTGCCATGGAGACGGAACGCGGCGGAAGTGCCCTCTCTCAAAATGGCGGCGGTCGCTGTGGAAGCTGAGGGGTTTGCCCACACCCGCAATGGCGGCGGTGGCTTCACGGCCACGCCCCCCCGAGGGCACTTCCGCTTCCGGCGGCGTGAGGCGGCGCGGGCCCGGGAGAGTGGCGCTCGGTCTCTGTCGCGACAGAGCCGCGATCGGGGCCATGTCGGACACGTGGAGCTCGATCCAGGCGCACAAGAAGCAGTTGGACTCGCTCCGGGAGAGGCTCCAGCGGCGCAGGAAGCAGGACCCGCTGGCGGCTGGCGGTGAGAGGGGGCGGGGTTAGTTAATTAGGGGCAGGGGTTAATGAGGGGTCAGGGGTTAATGAGGGGTGGGAGTGGTCAGGGGTTGGGTAAGGGTTGGGGGTTAATTGAGGTTTGGAGTTAATGAGGTGTTAGGGGTTAATTAGGGGTCAAGGGTTAATTGGGGGGGTTTGGGTTAATGAGGGCCAGGGGTTAATGAGGGGTCAGGGGTTAATTGGGGGGATTTGGGTTAATGAGGGGCCAGGGGTTAATGAGGGGTCAAGGGTTAATTGGGGGGGGGTTGGGTTAATGAGGGGCCAGGGGTTAATGAGGGGTCAAGGGTTAATTGGGGGGGGGTTGGGTTAATGAGGGGCCAGGGGTTAATGAGGGGTCAAGGGTTAATTGGGGGGATTTGGGTTAATGAGGGCTCCGGGGTTAATTAATACCGGGGGTTAATGAGGGGTTGGGGGTTAATGAGGGGTCAGGGGTTAATTAGGGGCTCAGGAGTTAATTAATCCTGGGTGTTAATGAGGGGTCAGGGGCTAATTGGGGGCCAGGGGTTAATGAGCGGTCAGGGGTTAATTAATGCCAGGGGTTAATGAGGGGTCAGGGGTTAATGAGCGGTCAGGGGTTAATTAATGCCAGGGGTTAATGAGGGGTCAGGGGTTAATGAGGGCTCAGGGGTTAATTGAGATTTGGAGTTAATGAGGGGTCAGGTGTTAATGAGGGATCAGGAGTTAATTAAGCCTGGGGGTTAATGAGGAACCAGGAATCATTTGGGGACTGGTAATTAATTGAAGGCTGGGCTGTAATTAACACCTAGAAACTAATTATTAATCAATATTTAATTAACAACTGGGGGTTAATTAAGTTATTTTCCCTCCTTTCCAGACCCTCGCCATGACCTTTCCCTGGCCACGCCCCCCCGCACCTGCAGCCCCGCCCCCTCGGGCCCCACCCCCACCGGCCCCGCCCCGGGGGGCGTGTCCTCGCTCGGCCCCGCCCCCTCCCCGCCCGGGGGTCCCGAGGGGGTCCCGGGGGAGCCTCCGGAGCCAGGCCCGGACCCCGCGCTGGAGCGGCGCCTGCTGCTGCACCTGTCCGACCTGGCGCTGCCGCTGCCCACCGACGCCAGCGCCATCTGCGCCGCCATCGCCGCGGTAACGTACCTGGGGACACACCTGTGCACACCTGGGGGGTGGGGGCACACCTGGGACACACCTGGGACACACCTGGGGACACCTGGGGGGTGGGGACACACCTGGGACACACCTGGGACACACCTGGGGACACCTGGGGACACCTGGGGGGTGGGGACACACCTGGGACACACCTGGGACACACCTGGGACACACCTGGGACACACCTGTCCGACCTGGCGCTGCTGCTGCCCACCGACGCCAGCGCCATCTGCGCCGCCATCGCCGCGGTGAGACACCTGGGGACACACCTGGGGGGTGGGGACACACCTGGGACACACCTGGGACACACCTGGGACACACCTGTCCGACCTGGCGCTGCCGCTGCCCACCGACGCCAGCGCCATCTGCGCCGCCATCGCCGCGGTAACGTACCTGGGGACACACCTGGGGGGTGGGGACACACCTGAGGGTGTGGGGATACACCTGGGACACACCTGGGACACACCTGGGACACACCTGGGACACACCTGTCCGACCTGGCGCTGCCGCTGCCCACCGACGCCAGCGCCATCTGCGCCGCCATCGCCGCGGTAAGAGACCTGGGGACACACCTGGGGGGTGGGGACACACCTGGGACACACCTGGGACACACCTGGGACACACCTGGGGGGTGGGGACACACCTGGGACACACCTGGGACACACCTGTCCGACCTGGCGCTGCCGCTGCCCACCGACGCCAGCGCCATCTGCGCCGCCATCGCCGCGGTAACGTACCTGGGGACACACCTGGGACACACCTGGGGGGTGGGGACACAGCTGGGACACACCTGTCTGACCTGGCGCTGCCGCTGCCCACCGACGCCAGCGCCATCTGCGCCGCCATCGCCGCGGTGAGCCACCTGAGGGGGTGGGGACACACCTGGGGGGGTGGGGACACACCTGGGACACACCTGTCCGACCTGGCGCTGCCGCTGCCCACCGACGCCAGCGCCATCTGCGCCGCCATCGCCGCGGTAACGTACCTGGGGACACACCTGGGACACACCTGGGGGGTGGGGGCACACCTGGGACTCACCTGGGACACACCTGTGCACACCTGGGGGGTGGGGACACAGCTGGGACACACCTGGGACACACCTGTGCACACCTGGGGGGTGGGGACACACCTGGGACACACCTGGGACACACCTGGGGTGGTGGGGACACACCTGGGACACACCTGGGGTGGTGGGGACACACCTGGGACACACCTGTCTGACCTGGCGCTGCCGCTGCCCACTGACGCCAGCGCCATCTGCGCCGCCATCGCCGCGGTAAGAGACCTGGGGACACACCTGGGACACACCTGTGCTCACCTGGGGGGTGGGGACACACCTGGGACACACCTGGGACACACCTGGGGTGGTGGGGACACACCTGGGGCACACCTGGGACACACCTGAGGGGGTGGGGACACACCTGGGACACACCTGGGACACACCTGGGGGGTGGGGACACACCTGGGACACACCTGAGGGGGTGGGGACACACCTGGGACACACCTGGGACACACCTGGGACACACCTGTCCGACCTGGCGCTGCCGCTGCCCACCGACGCCAGCGCCATCTGCGCCGCCATCGCTGCCGTGAGTCACCTGGGCACACCTGGGGACACCTGGGGGGTGGGGGGACACGCCTGGGGCACACCTGTGCACACCTGGGGCACACCTGGGACACACCTGTGCACACCTGGGGCACACCTGTGCACACCTGGGGCACACCTGTGCACACCTGGGGGGTGTGGGGACATGTCCATGACACACCTGGGACACACCAGTCCCCAGGTGTGCCCCAAAATCTCTCCCAGGTGCTCACCTGTCCGTCCCCCCCCAGGACGTGGCTCAGGTGACGCTGGGCGCGGTCGAGAGTCTCCTGCAGAAGTTCGCGGCTCAGGAGCCCAAAACTCCCCAAATCCCACCCAGGTGTCCCCAGGTGCCCCAAAAACCCTCCCTAGGTGTCCCAAACCTGACCCAGGTGTGTCCCCAGGTGCTCACCTGTCCGTCCCCTCCCCAGGATGCTGCTCAGGTGTTCCCAGGTGTCCCCAGGTGCCCCAAAACTCCCCCAAAAGCCCCCCAGGTGTTCCCAGGTGTCCCCAAACCTCACCCAGGTGTGTCCCCAGGTGTGTCCCCAGGTGCTCACCTGTCCCTCCACCTGCAGGACGTGGCTCAGGTGACCCTGGGGGCTGTCGAGAGCCTCCTGCAGAAGTTCGCGGCTCAGGAGCCCCCAGGTGTCCCCAGGTGTCCCAAAACCCACCCTAGGTGTCCCAAACCTCACCCAGGTGTGTCCCCAGGTGCTCACCTGTCCCCCCCAGGTGCTCACCTGTCTGTCCCCCCCTCAGGATGCTGCTCAGGTGTTCCCAGGTGTCCCCAGGTGCCCCAAAACTCCCCCAAAAGCCCCAAAGGTGCCCATCCCAGGTGTCCCAAACCCCACCAGGTGTCCCCAAACCTCACCCAGGTGTGTCCCCAGGTGCTCACCTGTCCGTCCCCCCCCAGGACGTGGCTCAGATGACCCTGGGGGCCGTGGAGAGTCTCCTGCAGAAGTTCGCGGCTCAGGAGCCCAAAACTCCCCAAATCCACCCCAAATCCCACCCAGGTGTGTCCCCAGGTGCTCACCTGTCCCCCCCAGGTGCTCACCTGTCCGTCCCCCCCCAGGACGTGGCTCAGGTGACGCTGGGCGCGGTCGAGAGCCTCCTGCAGAAGTTCGCGGCTCAGGAGCCCCCAGGTGTCCCCAGGTGTCCCAAATCCCACCCTAGGTGTCCCAAACCTCACCCAGGTGTGTCCCCAGGTGCTCACCTGTCCCCCCCAGGTGCTCACCTGTCCATCCCCCCCCAGGACTCGGCTCAGGCGTCCCCAGGTGCCCCAAAACTCCCCCAAAACCCCCCCATGTGTCCCCCCAGCTGCTCCAAAACCTCCCCAGGTGTGTCCCCAGGTGTGTCCCCAGGTGTGTCCCCAGGTGCTCACCTGTCCCCCCCAGGTGCTCACCTGTCCGTCCCCTCCCCAGGATGCTGCTCAGGTGTTCCCAGGTGTCCCCAGGTGCCCCAAAACTCCCCCAAAAGCCCCAAAGGTGCCCACCCTAGGTGTCCCAAACCTCACCCAGGTGTGTCCCCAGGTGCTCACCTGTCCCTCCACCTGCAGGACGTGGCTCAGGTGACCCTGGGGGCCGTGGAGAGCCTCCTGCAGAAGTTCGCGGCTCAGGAGCCCAAAACTCCCCAAATCCCACCCCAAATCCCACCCAGGTGTGTCCCCAGGTGTGTCCCCAGGTGCTCACCTGTCCCTCCACCTGCAGGACGTGGCTCAGGTGACCCTGGGCGCGGTCGAGAGCCTCCTGCAGAAGTTCGCGGCTCAGGAGCCCAAAACTCCCCAAAATCCCCCCAGGTGTCCCCAAAACCCACCCAGGTGTGTCCCCAGGTGCTCACCTGTCCCTCCCAGGTGCTCACCTGTCCCTCCACCTGCAGGACGTGGCTCAGGTGACCCTGGGGGCCGTGGAGAGCCTCCTGCAGAAGTTCGCGGCTCAGGAGCTGATCGAGGTGCGCCGGGGGCTGCTGCCCCACGGGGACAGTGCCACCCTCGTCACCTGCGCCGACCACTCCAAGCTCTCGGCCATGACCGCCGTGCTCGACGCCGCCGAGAAGCGCCGCGCCGAGGTGGGAAATTTGGGGTGAAAATTTGAAATTTTGGGGAAATTTTTGGGAAAATTTGGGGATTTTGGGGGGCGAAATGGGAGTTTTAGTTGAAAAAATCGGGGATTTAGGGGTTAAAATTCAGGTTTTTGGGGGAGCGAAATGGGAATTTAAGGGTTAAAATTCGTGTTTTGGGAGCGGAAATTGGAATTTTAGGTAGAAAATTGGGGATTTGGGGAAGAAAATTTGGGATTTTGGGGGGGCGAAATGGCAATTTTAGGTGGAAAATTGGGTTTTAGGACGGGAAATTTGGGGATTTTAAGGGTTAAGACTCGTGTTTTGGGAGGAAAATGGGAATTTGAGGGGGAGAATTTGGGATTTTGGAAGAAAACTTTGGGATTTTAGAGGGAAAATTTGGGGATTTAGGGGGAAAATTCGAGATTTGGGGGGGAAATTTGGGGGTTAGAGTGGAAAATTTGGGGATTTAGGGTGGAAAATTCGAGGATTTGGGAGGGAAAATTTGGGGATTTAAGGGTTAAAATTCGTGTTTTGGGAGGAAAATGAAGGATTTAGGAGGAAAATTTTGGGATTTAGAGAGTAAAATTTGGGTTTTCGAGGGTGAAAATTTGGGATTTTTTTGCGAAAATTTGGGTTTTTTCCGCAGCGAAATGGGATTTTTAGGTGGAAAATTCAGGTGTTAGGGGAGAAAATTTGGGGATTTAAGGGTTAAAAGTCAGGATTTTGGGAGGAAAATGAAGTATTTAGGAGGAAAATTTTGGGATTTTGGGGGGAAAAGTTGGGATTCTTTTGGAAAAATTTGGAGATTTAGGGTGGAAAATTCGAGATTTAGAAGGGAAAATTTGGGGATTTAAGGGTTAAAATTCGTGTTTTGGCAGGAAAATTAGGGATTTAGGAGGAAAATTTGGGATTTTTTGGGGAAAATTTGGGATTTTGGGGAAAAAATTTGGGATTTTTAGGGCAAAGTTTGGGGATTTAGGGTGGGAAATTTGGGATTTGGGGTGGAAAATTGGGGATTTTGGGGGACGAAATGGCAATTTTACCTGGAAAATTCAGGATTTGGGGGGGAGATCTGGGATTTTAGGGGTTAAAATTCACGTTTTGGGAAGAAAATTAGGGATTTAGGTGGAAAATTCGAGATTTGGGGTGGAAATTTGGGGTTTGGGGACAGTGCCACCCTCGTCACCTGCGCCGAGCACGCCAAGCTCTCGGCCATGAGCGCCGTGCTCGACGCCGCCGAGAAACGCCGCGCCGAGGTCAGAAAATTGGGATTTTTTGGGGAAAATTTGGGATTTTTTGGGGAAAAACTTAGCATTTTGGGGGGAGAATTTGGTATTTAGGAGAGGAAGTTTTGTTATTTAGGAAGGAAAATTCGCCGTGGGCGGCGCCGGGGGCTCGGCAGTGCCCGGAGTGACCGCAGGGCTGGCCGGAGCAGCGTCCGGAGGAGTGGAAAATTGGGGATTTAGGGTGGAAAATTTTGATTTTAAGGTGGAAAATATTGATTTTAAGGCAGAAATTTTTTGTTTTAGGAGGGAAATTCACCGTGGGCGGCGCCGGGGGCTCGGCGGGGCCCGGAGTGACCGCAGGGCTGGCCGGAGCAGCGTCCGGAGGAGTGGAAAATTGGGATTTAGGAGGAAAAATCTGTGATTTAGGAGTGCAAATTCAGGATTTAGAGTGGAAAATTTGTGATTTAGGAGGGCAAATTCAGGATTTAGAGTGGAAAACTTGTGATTTAGGAGGGAAAATTTTGGGATTTAAGGTGAAAAATTCAGTATTTAAGGTGGAAAATTTGAGATTTGGGGTAGAAAAATCGAGATTTAAGGTGGAAAATTGAAGATTCAAGATGGAAATCTGTGATTTAGGAGAGAAAATTGAGTATTTAGGGAGGAAATTTTGTGATTTTGAGTGGAAATTTTTTGTTTTAGGAAGGGAAAATTCACCGTGGGTGGCGCCGGGGGCTTGGCGGTGTCCAGAGTGACCGCAGGCCTGGCCGGAGGAGTGGAAAATTGGGGATTTCAGGTGGAAAATCACAGATTTCGGGTGGAAAATTTTGATTTTAAGGCAGAAAATTTGTGATTTAGGAAGGGATATTCGCCGTGGGCGGCGCCGGGGGCTCGGCAGTGCCCGGAGTGACCGCAGGCCTGGCCGGAGCAGCGTCCGGAGGAGTGGAAAATTGGGGATTTAGGGTGGAAAATTTTGATTTTAAGGTGGAAAATTTTGATTTTAAGGCAGAAAATTTGTGATTTAGGAAGGGAAATTCACCGTGGGCAGCGCCGGGGGCTCGGCGGGGCCCGGAGTGACCGCAGGGCTGGCCGGAGCAGCGTCCGGAGGAGTGGAAAATTAGGGATTTGCGGTGGAAATTTTTGATTTTAAGGTGGAAAATTTTGATTTTAAGGCAGAAATTTTTTGTTTTAGGAGGGAAAATTCACCGTGGGCGGCGCTGGGGGCTCGGCGGGGCCCGGAGTGACCGCAGGGCTGGCCGGAGCAGCGTCCGGAGAGCTCCGCGAGGCCAAGAGGTCGCGGCGAGCGATGGCCTCGGACGTGGACCTGGAGATCGAGAGCTTGCTGAGTCAGCAATCCACCAAGGAGCAGCAGAGCAAGAAGGTGGGCGGGGCTGGGGGCGGGGCTTGGGTGGGCGGGGCTTGGAGTGGGCGGGGTTTGGTAGGAGGGGTTTGGGGGCGTGGCTTGTGGTGGGCAGGGCTTGGGAATGGGGCTTGGGTGGGCGGGGCTTGGATGGGTGGGTGGGGCTTGTGGGTGGGGCTTAGGGTGGCAGGAGTTTGAGGGTGGGCGGGGCTTGGGGTGGAGTTTGGGGTGTGGGAGGAGTTTGAGGGTGGGCGGGGCTTGGGGTGGGGTTTGGGGTGTGGGAGGGGTTTAGGGTGGGCGGGGCTTTGGTGGGCGGGGCTTGGGATGGCTTTTAGGGAAGGTGGGTGGGGCTCGGGTGGGTGGGGCTTGGGGGTGGGTGGGGCTTGGGTTGGTGGAGTTTGGGGTGGGTGGGGCTTGGGTGGGAGGGGTTTTGGGGTGGGCAGGGCTTGGGGGCGGGGCTTGGGATGGGTTTAGGGAAGGTGGGCAGGGCTTGGGTGGGTGGGGCTTGGGGTGAATGGGTTTAGATGGGCGGGGTTTGGGGTGGGTGGGGCTTGGGTGGGCAGGGCTGTGGGGTTTGGGGTGGAGCTTGGTGTGGGTGGGGCTTGGATGGGTGGGGTTTGGGGATGGGTGGGGCATAGGAATGGGCACAGGTGAGTCTGACATGGGGGCCAGGTGTCCCTCAGGTGAGGCAGGAGGTCCTGGCAGGTCCCAAATGATGTCCACACCTTGCTCAGGAGATCCTGGCGGGTCCAAAATCACGGTCAGGTGTCACTCAGGTGAGGCAGGAGATCCTGGCAGGTCCAAAATGTCCCTCAGGTGTCCGAAATGTCCCTCACACCTTCCCCAGGTGAGGCAGGAGATCCTGGCAGGTCCCAAATGATGGTCAGGTGTCATTCAGGTGAGCCAGGAGGTCCTGGCAGGTCCAAAATGGCCACCACACCTTTGTCAGGTGAGGGAGGACATCCTGGCAGGTGTGACATCATGGTCAGGTGTCCCTCAGGTGAGTCAGGAGGTCCTGGCAGGTCCAAAACGATGTCCACACCTCTCTCAGGTGAGCCAGGAGATCCTGGCAGGTTCCAAAACGATGTCCACACCTTGCTCAGGAGATCCTGGCAGGTCCAAAATCACGGTCAGGTGTCACTCAGGTGAGCCAGGAGGTCCTGGCAGGTCCAAAATTATGGCCAGGTGTCCCTCAGGTGAGTCAGG
The DNA here is from genome assembly GCA_036630365.1 of Acanthiza pusilla. NCBI lineage: Eukaryota > Metazoa > Chordata > Aves > Passeriformes > Acanthizidae > Acanthiza > Acanthiza pusilla. The sequence goes on from JAXCHO010000674.1 coordinate 172,098, forward strand.
AGGTCCTGGCAGGTCCCAAATGGCCACCACACCTTTGTCAGGTGAGGCAGGACATCCTGGCAGGTGTGACATCATGGTCAGGTGTCACTCAGGTGAGGCAGGAGATCCTGGCAGGTCCCAAATGATGGTCAGGTGTCACTCAGGTGAGGCAGGAGATCCTGGCAGGTCCAAAATGTCCCTCAGGTGTCCGAAGTGTCCCTCACACCTTCCCCAGGTGAGGCAGGAGATCCTGGCAGGTCCCAAATGATGGTCAGGTGTCACTCAGGTGAGCCAGGAGGTCCTGGCAGGTCCAAAACGATGTGCACACCTTCCCCAGGTGAGCCAGGAGATCCTGGCAGGTCCAAAATCATGTCCAGGTGTCCCTCAGGTGAGCCAGGAGATCCTGGCAGGTCCCAAAACGTGTCCACACCTCTCTCAGGAGGTCCTGGCAGATCCCAAAACGATGTCCACACCTTCCCCAGGTGAGCCAGGAGATCCTGGCAGGTCCAAAATTATGGCCACACCTCCCTCAGGTGGGGCAGGAGTTCCTGGCAGGTCTGACATGGCCACCACATCTCTCTCAGGAGATCCTGGCAGGTCCCAAATGATGTCCACACCTCTCAGGAGGTCCTGGCAGGTCCCAAAATGATGTCCACACCTCTCTCAGGTGAGCCAGGAGATCCTGGCAGGTCCCAAATGATGGTCAGGTGTCACTCAGGTGAGCCAGGAGATCCTGGCAGGTCCCAAAACGATGTCCACACCTCTCTCAGGAGTTCCTGGCAGGTCTGACATGGCCACCACACCTTGCTCAGGAGGTCCTGGCAGGTCCCAAAACGATGTCCACACCTTCCCCAGGTGAGCCAGGAGATCCTGGAGCTGCTCAACACCACCACGGCCAAGGAGCAGTCGATCGTGGAGAAGTTCCGCTCGCGGGGCCGAGCGCAGGTGCAGGAGTTCTGCGACCACGGCACCAAGGAGGAGTGCGTCAAGGCCTCGGGCGCCGAGCGGCCCTGCCGCAAACTCCACTTCCGGTCAGTCCCGGGGGATTTTGGGGTCTTTGTCCAAAATTTTGGGATTTTTTTCCATTATTTTGGGGAGTTTATGCACAGTTTTGGGTGTTTTATCTGTAATTTTGGAGGATTCGTCTGTGATTTTCCGGGGTTTATCCACGATTTTAGAGGTATTATCTGTTATTTTGGAGGTTTTATCCACGATTTTTCCGGTTTTATCCATTATTTCTTCAGATTTGTCCAAAATTTTGGGGGTTTTATCCAAAATTTTGGGGGTTTTAGCCATGATTTTGGGGGTTTTACCAATTATTTTGGGGGTTTATCGACGATTTCGGCACCAAGGAGGAGTGCGTCAAGCTCCACTTCCGGTCAGTCCCGGGGGATTTTGAGAGATTTGGGGGGGTTTTGTCCAAAATTTCGGGGGTTTTATCCAAAATTTTGGGAGTTTTATCCAAAATTTCGGAGGTTTTATCTATGATTTTGGGGGTTTTGGCCAAAATTTTGAGGGTTTTATCCAAGATTTTGGGTGTTCTATTCATGATTTTGGGGGGTTTTATTCACGATTTTAGAGATATTAGCCACGATTTTTCCGGTTTTATCCATGATTTTGGAGGTTTGATCCAAAATTTTGGAGGTTTTATCTATGATTTTGGGGATTTATCCAAAATTTTGGAGGATTTATTGACCATTTTGAGGGGTTTAGCCATGATTTTTGCACCAAGGAGGAGTGAAAACCACGTAATTTGCCCCAAACCCTTTGGAAAACCACAGAATTCCCCCAAATATTGGTAAAACCATGGAATCTTCCCCCAAATCTCGGTAAAAACCACAGATTTTCCCCCCAAACCTTTGTGAAAAACACAAAATTCATCCCAAACCTTTAGAAAAACATGGAATTACCCCCAAATCTTGTTAAAAAACAACGATTTGCACCCAAAACCCTTGTGAAAAACACATAATTTCTCTCTGAATCATGGGAAAATCATGGAATTTTCCCCCCAAAACCCTTAGGAAAAACATGGAATTTCCCCCTGAATCATGGGAAAAACATTTAGGGGATTTTCCCCCCAAACCTTTGGGAAAAACATGGAATTTCCACCCAAACCTTTAGAAAAAACGTGGAATTTCTCCCCAAATATTGCTAAAACCACAGAATTTCCGCCCAAACCTTTAGAAAAAATGTGGAATTTCTCCCCAAACCTCGCTAAAAACTCCGAATTTTCCCCCAAACCTTTAGAAAAACATGGAATTTCACCCCAAACCTTTACAAAAAACGTGGAATTTCACCGCAAACCTTTACAAAAACAGAATTTCCCCCAAAAAACCCTCGGAAAAAACATGAAATTTCACCCCAAACATTTGGAAAAACACAGAATTGATGCCAAACCTTTTGGAAAAACATGAAATTTCACCTCTAACATTTAGAAAAACACAGAATTTCCGCCCAAACCTTTAGAAAAAACATGGAATTTCTCCCCAAATATTGCTAAAAACACGGAATTTCCGCCCAAACCATTAGAAAAACACAGAATTTCCACCCAAACCTTTAGAAAAAACATGGAATTGCTCCCCAAACCTTTAGAAAAATGTGGAATTTCCCCCCAAACCTTTAGAAAAACACAGAATTTCACCCCAAACCTTTAGAAAAACACAGAATTTACGCCCAAACCTTTAGAAAAAACATGGAATTTCTCCCCAAATCTCACTAAAAACACAGAATTTCCCCCTAAATATTGGTAAAAACACAGAATTTCTCCCCCAACCTCGCTAAAAACATGGAATTTCTCCCCAAATCTCACTAAAAACATGGAATTTCACCCCAAACCTCGCTAAAAACTCCGAATTTCCCCCCGAAATCCCTCAGGCGCATCATCAACAAGCACACGGACGAGTCGCTGGGCGACTGCTCCTTCCTCAACACCTGCTTCCACATGGACACCTGCAAGTACGTGCACTACGAGATCGACGCCTGCGCCGCCACGCCCCCGCGCAGCCCCACCCGCGCCCGGCCCCGCGACCGCGACCGCGACCGCTCCCCGCCGCCCGAGCTGCCCCGCGGACCCCCGCCCGACGCCGGCGCCGACCGCCTCTTCCCGCCCCAGGTAACGCCCGAAAACGGTGAGCGTTGCGGTAAAAACGAGGGTTTGGTGGTGTTCCCGGATTTTAACGCCTGGAAACGGTGAGCGTTGCGGTGAAAACGAGGGTTTGGTGGTGTTCCCGAATTTTAACGGCCGGAAACGGTGAGCGTTGCGGTAAAAACAAGGGTTTGGTGGTGTTCCCGAATTTTAACGCCCGAAAAATGCTGAGGGTTTTGGTAAAGAACGAGGGTTTGGTGGTGTTCCCGAATTTTAACGGCTGAAAACGATGAGCGTTGCGGTAAAAACGAGGGTTTGGTGGTGTTCCCGAATTTTAACGCCCGAAAACGCTGAGGGTTTTGGTAAAAACGAGGGTTTGGTGGTGTTCCCGAATTTTAACGCCCGAAAAACGCTGAGGGTTTTGGTGAAGAATGAGGTTTTGGTGGTGTTGCCTGATTTTAAGGTGTTTTGGCGGTGGTTCGGTTATTGGTCGCCATTTTTGGGGAGTAATTCCTTTATTTTCTGAGGTGATTCCTGAATTTTGACACATTTGGGCGGTGGTTTGGTTATTGGTCGCCATTTTTGGGGAGTAATTCCTTTATTTTCTGAGGTGATTCCCGAATTTTAACGCATTTTGGCGGTGGTTCGGTTATTGGTCGCCATTTTGGGGAGTAATTCCTTTATTTTCTGAGGCAATTCCTGAATTTTGACACATTTGGGCGGTGGTTTTGGTTATTGGTCGCCATTTTGGGGGAGTAATTCCTTTATTTTCGGAGGTGATTCCCGAATTTTAACGCATTTTGGCGGTCGTTTGTTTGTCGCCATTTTGAGTTTTTAATTTTCCCTGAGGTGATTTCCGAATTTTAATGTGTTTTGGCAGTGGTTTGTTACCGTTTTGGGGGAGTAATGCCTTTATTTCCTAAATGATTCCCTAATTTTAATGTGTTTTGGCAGTGGTTTGTTTATTTGTCACCGTTTTGGGCGTTTGGTGAAGAACGAGGTTTTGGTGGAATTCCCTGATTTTAATGCCTGAAAAACCCTGAGGGTTTTGTTAAAGGATGAGGTTTTGGTGGTGTTGCCTGATTTTAAGGTGTTTTGGCAGTGGTTTGTTTGTGTTTTGGGGAGTAATGTCTTTATTTCCTGAGGTGATTCCTTCATTTACCTCATTTTTTTCCCATATGGCCTTGTTTTTTTGACAAAATTCCTTTACTCCCACTGTTTCTGAGGCGATTTTCCCATTTCCCACCATTTCCTGAGGTGATTCCCTCGTTTACCCCATTTTTTTCTCTATATGGTCCTGATTTTTTTAAACAATTCCTCCAGTCCCCTCATTTCCTGAGGTGATTCCCTCGTTTACCCCAATTTTTTCCCAATATGGTCCTGACTTTTATAAACAATTCCTTTATTCCCACCATTTCCTGAGGCAATTCCCTCGTTTACCCCATTTTTTTTCCCATATGGCTCTGATTTTTTTAAACAAAATTCCTTTATTCCCTTTACTCCTGAGGCGATTTCTCAATTTTCCACCATTTCCTGAGGCAATTCCCTCGTTTACCCCATTTTTTTTCCCATATGGCTCTGATTTTTTAAACAAAATTCCTTTATTCCCTTTACTCCTGAGGCGATTTCTCAATTTTCCACCATTTCCTGAGGCAATTCCCTCGTTTACCCCATTTTTTTTCCCATATGGCTCTGATTTTTTTAAACAAAATTCCTTTATTCCCTTTACTCCCGAGGCGATTTCTCAATTTCCCACCATTTCCTGAGGTGATTCCCTCATTTACCCCATTTTTTCCCCTATGTGCTCCTGATTTTTATAAACAATTCCTTTATTCCCACCATTTCCTGAGGCAATCCCCTCGTTTACCCCAATTTTTTCCCAAATGGGCCTGTTTTTTTAACAAAATTCCTTTACTCCTTTTACTCCTGAGGCGATTTCCCCATTTCCTCTCATTTCCTGAGGTGATTCCCTCATTTACCTCACTTTTTCCCAATATGGCCCTGATTTTTTTAAACAATTCTTCTAGTCCCGTCATTCCCTGAGGTGATTCCCTCGTTTACCCCAATTTTTTCCCAATATGGTCCTGACTTTTATAAACAATTCCTTTATTCCCACCATTTCCTGAGGCAATTCCCTCGTTTACCCCATTTTTTTTCCCATATGGCTCTGATTTTTTTAAACAAAATTCCTTTATTCCCTTTACTCCTGAGGCGATTTCTCAATTTTCCACCATTTCCTGAGGCAATTCCCTCGTTTACCCCATTTTTTTTCCCATATGGCTCTGATTTTTTTAAACAAAATTCCTTTATTCCCTTTACTCCTGAGGCGATTTCTCAATTTCCCACCATTTCCTGAGGTGATTCCCTCATTTACCCCATTTTTTCCCCTATGTGCTCCTGATTTTTATAAACAATTCCTTTATTCCCACCATTTCCTGAGGCAATCCCCTCGTTTACCCCAATTTTTTCCCAAATGGGCCTGTTTTTTTAACAAAATTCCTTTACTCCTTTTACTCCTGAGGCGATTTCCCCATTTCCTCTCATTTCCTGAGGTGATTCCCTCATTTACCTCACTTTTTCCCAATATGGCCCTGATTTTTTTAAACAATTCTTCTAGTCCCGTCATTCCCTGAGGTGATTCCCTCATTTGGCCCAATTTTTTCCCATACAGGCCTGATTTTTTTTAACAATTCCTTTGTTCCCACCATTTCCTGAGGGAATTTCCCCATTCCCCACCATTCCCTGAGGTGATTCCCTCACTTACCCCAATTTTTTTCCCATACAGTGTGGGTTTTTAAACAAAATTCCTTTACTCTCTTTACTCCTGAGGCGATTTCCCCGTTCCCCACCATTTTCTGAGGTGATTCCCTCATTTATCACATTTTTTCCCAAATGGGCCTGTTTTTTAAACAAAATTCCTTTACTCCTGAGAGAATTTCCCCATTCCCCACCATTTTCTGAGGTGATTCCCTCATTTAGCACATTTTTTTCCCTATGTGGCTCTGTTTTTTTAACAAAATTCCTTTACTCCCACCATTTCCTGAGGGAATTTCCCTATTCCCCAACTTTCCTGAGGCATTTCCCACCCTTTGGAGCCCACCCCACCATTTTTGTTTCAGTCTCACCGTTTTTCAGGCTCTCCTGCCGTCCTTTGAGGCAATTCCTCTGTTTTTTGAGATTTTCTCATTTCCTGCCGCTCCCTGAGGCGTTTCCCGCCTTTTTCTGAGGGGACTCAGTTTCCCGCCTTTTTCTGAGGCACTTCCGCCATTCCCTGAGGCAATTCCACCATTTTTAAGGTGATTTTGCAGTTTTTTTAGGGCAATTTTGCCCTTTTTGAGGCAATTTTGCCTTTTTTTGAGGTGATTTTTCAGTTTTTGAGGCGATTTTGCCTTTTTCTGAGGCACTTCCGCCATTCCCTGAGGCACTTCCGCCATTCCCTGAGGCAATTCCACCATTTTTAAGGTGATTTTGCAGTTTTTTTAGGGCAATTTTGCCCTTTTTGAGGCGATCTTGCCTTTTTTTGAGGTGATTTTTCCGTTTTTGAGGCGATTTTGCCTTTTTTTGAAGCGATTCCGCCATTTTCTGAGGCGACCCTCCGGTTTTTTGAGGCGACCCTGTGGTTTTTTGAGGCGACCCTGCCATTTTTTGAGGCAATTTTGCCGTTTTTTGAGTCAATTCCACCGTTTTCTGAGGTGACCCTGCCGGTTTTTGAGGCGATTGTGCCATTTTCTGAGGCACTTCCCTGATTTCTTGAGGCGACCCTGCCATTTTTGACGCTATTTTGCCATTTTTGAGGCGATTCTGCCATTTCCTGAGGCGACCCTGCCATTTTTTGAGGCTATTTTGCCATTTTTGAGGCAATTTTGCCGTTTTTTGAGGCAATTCCGCCCTTTTTCTGAGGCACTTTCCTCATTCCCTGAGGCAATTCCACCATTTTTTGAGACAACCCTGCTGTTTTTCAAGGCGATTTTCTCATTTTTTGAGGCAATTTTCCCATTTTCCCCCCGTTTTTTAATATTTTTCCCCCCCTGCAGTGGATCTGCTGCGACATCCGCTACCTGGACGTGTCCATCCTGGGCAAGTTCGCCGTGGTGATGGCCGACCCGCCCTGGGACATCCACATGGAGCTGCCCTACGGGACCCTGACGGACGACGAAATGCGGCGACTCAACATCCCCGTGCTGCAGGACGAGGGCTTCCTCTTCCTCTGGGTCACCGGAAGGTGAGGGCAGGCCCAAATCCCGAATTTCCCCCCCTAAATTCCTCAGGATCTGCCCCAAATCCCTCGAGATCCACCCAAAATCCCGAATTTCCCCCCCTAAATTCCTCAGGATCTGCCCCAAATCCCTCGGGATCCACCCAAAATCCCGAATTTCCCCCCCTAAATTCCTCAGGATCTGCCCCAAATCCCTCGAGATCCACCCAAAATCCACCCCAAATCCCTCAGGATTCGCCCCAAATCTCGAATTTTCCCCCCTAAATCCCTCAGGATCTGCCCCAAATCCCTCGAGATCTGCCCCAAATCCACCCCAAATCCCTCAGGATTCGCCCCAAATCTGGCAGGATCCGCCCCAAATCCCAAATTTCCCCCCCTAAATCCCTCAGAATCTGCCCAAAATCCAGCAGGTGAGGGGAGGCCCCAAATCCCTCAGGATCCACCCCAAATCTCGAATTTTCCCCCCTAAATCCCTCGGGATTCACCCAAAATCCATCCCAAATCCATCGGATCCGCCCCAAATCCGGCAGGATTTACCCCAAATCCCTCAGGATTTGCCCGAAATCCCTCAGGATCTGCCCAAAATCCCAAATTTTCCCCCCTAAATCCCTCAGGATCTGCCGCAAATTCCTCGGGATCTGCCCCAAATCCCTCGAGATCCACCCAAAATCCATCCCAAATCCCTCAGGATTCGCCCCAAATCTGGCAGGATCTGCCCCAAATCTCGAATTTCCCCCCCTAAATCCCTCGGGATCTGCCCCAAATCCCTTGAGATCTGCCCCAAATCCGGCGTGATTCGCCCCAAATCCTGAATTTTTCCCCCTGAATCCCTCAAGATCCGCCCCAAATCCCTCGGGATCCACCCAAAATCCATCCCAAATCCCTTGGGATTCACCCGAAATCCCTCGGGATTTGCCCCAAATCCCTCAGGATTCACCCAAAGTCCACCCCAAATCCCTCGGGATCTGCCCAAAATCTGGCACATGAGGGGAGGCCCCAAATCCCTCAGGATCCACCCAAAATCCCGAATTTTCCCCCCTAAATCCCATTTTTCCCCTCTAAATCCCAAATTTTCCCCCAAATCCCAAATTTCTCCCCCTAAATCCCCAAATTTTCCCCCCCAAATTCCCAATTTTCCAAATCTTCCCGCCCCAAATCCCAAATTTCCCCCCAAAATCCCAAATTTTCTCTCCATTTCAGGGCCATGGAGCTGGGCCGTGAATGCCTCAACCTCTGGGGGTGAGTTCCGGGGTCTCCCCCAGACCCCAAATTCCCTTCCCCAAATTCTCTTCCCCAAATTCCTTTCCCCAAAATCCTGACCCCAAATCCTCTCCCCAAAATCCTTGACCCCCAAATCCTCATCCCAAAATCCTCATCCCCAAAATCCTGACCCCCCCAAAATCCTGACCCCAAAATCCTGACCCCAAAATCCTGAACTCCCCAAAATCCTGATCCCCCAAATCCTCACCCCCAAAATCCTTGACCCCCAAATTCCCTTCCCCAAAATCCTTGACCCCCAAATTTCCTTCCCAAAAATCCTGACCCCAAAATCTTGACCCCCAAATTCCCTTCCCCAAAATCCTGACCCCCAAAATCCTCACCCCAAAATCCTGACCTCCAAATTCCTTTCCCCAAAATCCTGACCCCCAAAATCCTCACCCCAAAATCCTCACCCCAAATTCCCTTCCCCAAATTCCTGACCCCAAAATCCTCACCCCAAAATCCTCACCCCAAAATCTTGACCCCAAAATCCTGACCCCCAAAATCCTGACCCCAAAATCCTTGACCCCCAAAATCCTCACCCCAAAATCCTTGACCCCCAAATTCCCTTCCCCAAAATCCTGACCCCCAAAATCCTGACCCCCAAATTCCTGACCCCCAAAATCCTGACCCCAAAATCCTTGACCCCCAAATTCCCTTCCCCAAAATCCTGACCCCAAAATCCTGACCCCAAAATCCTGACCCCCAGATTCCCTTCCCCAAAATCCTGACCCCCAAATTCCTGACCCCCAAAATCCTGACCCCAAAATCCTGACCCCAAAATCCTGACCCCAAATTCCTGACCCCAAATTCCTGATCCCAAAATCCTGACCCCCAAAATCCTTGACCCCCAAATTCCTGACCCCCAAAATCCTTGACCCCCAAAATCCTCACCCCAAAATCCTTGACCCCCAAATTCCCTTCCCCAAAATCCTGACCCCAAAATCTTTGACCCCCAGATTCCCTTCCCCAAAATCCTGATCCCAAATTCCTGACCCCCAAATCCTGTCCCCCAAAATCCTGACCCCAAAATCCTCACCCCAAAATCCTGACCTCAAAATCCTTGACCCCCAGATTCCCTTCCCCAAAATCCTGTCCCCCAAATTCCTGACCCCAAAATCCTTTTCCCCCAAATTCCCTTCCCCAAATTCCTGACCCCAAAATCCTCACCCCAAAATCCTCACCCCAAATCCTTGACCCCCAAATTCCCTTCCCCAAAATCCTGACTCCAAAATCCTTGACCCCCAAAATCCTTTTCCCCCAAATTCCCTTCCCCAAATTCCTGATCCCAAAATCCTCACCCCAAAATCCTCACCCCAAAATTCCCTTCCCCAAAATCCTGACCCCCCAAATGCTGCCCCCCAAATGCTGTCCCCCCCAGGTACGAGCGCGTGGACGAGATAATTTGGGTGAAAACGAACCAATTGCAGCGAATCATCCGCACAGGGCGCACGGGGCACTGGCTCAACCACGGCAAGGAGCACTGCCTGGTGGGGAAATTCGGGATTTTTCGGGGAAAATTTGGGATTTTGGGGGGAAAAATTGGGATTTTTGGGGGGGTGGGGATGAAAAAATGGGATTTTGGGGGAAAAAAGGGATTTGGGGGGGTTTGGGAGGCTAAAAAATGGGATTTTTGGGGGGCAGGAGACCGAAAAAATGGGATTTTGGGGGGTGGGAGGGTCTTAAAGGGGATTTTGGGGGGAAAAATTGGGATTTTGGGGTAGTGGGAGACTAAAAAGAGAATTTTTGGGATGAAAAAATTGGGATTTGGGGGGGTGGGGATGAAAAAAATGGGATTTTTGGGTGGTGGGAGACTAAAAAATGGGATTTTGGGGGAAAAAATTGGGATTTTGGGGGGAAAAATTGGGATTTTGGGGGGTGGGAGACTAAAAAAATTGGATTTTGGGGGGAAAAATTGGGATTGTGGGGGGAAAAATTGGGATTTTGGGGGGAAAAATTGGGATTTTAGGGGGTGGGAGACTAAAAAAAGAGAATTTTTGGGGTTTTTGGGATGAAAATTTGGGATTTGGGGGGGAAAAATTGGGATTTTGGGGGAAAAAATGAGATTGTGGGGGGAAAAATGGGATTTTAGGGGAAAAAATTGGGATTTTGGGGGGAAAATTGGGATTTTGGGGGGTGGGAGACTGAAAAAATGGGATTTTGGGGGGAAAAATTGGGATTTTGGGGGGAAAAATTGGGATTTTGGGGGGAAAAATGGGATTTTGGGGGGTGGGAGACTAAAAAAATGGGATTTTGGGGGGAAAAATTGGGGTTTTGGGGGGTGGGAGACTAAAAAAAGAGAATTTTTGGGGTTTTTGGGATGAAAAAAATGGAATTTTGGGGGAAAAAATTGGGATTTTGGGGGGAAAAAATGGGATTTTGGGGGGGTGGGAGACTGAAAAAAAGGGATTTTGGGGGGAAAAATTGGGATTTTGGGGGAAAAAATGAGATTTTGGGGGGAAAAATTGGGATTTTGGGGGGTGGGAGACTGAAAAAATGGGATTTTTGGGGGATGGGAGAGTGAAAAAATGGGATTTCTAGGGTGTTTGGGATGAAAAAATTGGGATTTTTGGGGTGTTTGGGACTAAGAAAAGAGAATTTTTGGGGTGTTTGGGATAAAAAAAGAGAATTTTTGGGGTGGTGGGGATGAAAAAAATGGGATTTTGGGGGAAAAAATGAGAATTTGGGGTGGTGGGAGATAAGGAAAAATGGGATTTTGGGGGGTTTCAAGAGGAAAAAATGGGATTTTTTGGGTGGTGAGGACCAAAAAATGAGATTTTTGGGGGGTGGGGATGAAAAAAATGGGATTATGGGGGTGGGAGACTAAAAAAGATAATTTTTGGGGTGGTGGGAGGGTCTTAAAGGGGATTTTGGGGTTTTTGTGTGGATTTTGGAAATTTCGGGGGTTTTGTGTGGATTTCGGGTTTTTTGGGTGGATTTTTGGGTGTTCTTGGGTGGTTTTTGGGGTTTTTTGGGTGAATTTGGGGTTTTTTGGGTGGATTTTTGGTGTTTTGGGGTGGATTTTCGGGGGGTTTTCTGTGGATTTCGGGGATTTTGGGTTTTTTTGGGTAGATTTCGGCGGATTTTTGTGTGGATTTTTGTTTTTTTGGGGTGGATTTTAGGTGTTTTTGGGTTTTTTTAATGTGGATTTTAGGGGTTTCTGGGTGGATTTTGGGGTTTTTTGGGTGGAATTTTGGGGGTTCTGGGTGGATTTTGGGTTTTTTTGGGTGGATTTTTGGTTTTTTTGGATGGATTCTGGGGAATTTTGGGGTTTTTGGGTGGAATTTTGGGGTTTTTGGGTGGTTTTGGGTGGATTTTGGGTGTTTTTGGGCGGATTTTTTTGTTTTTTCCGTGGATTTTGGGGTTTTTTGGGTGGATTTTTGGTTTTTTTGGGTGGATTTCGGGATTCCGGGACCCCCAAATTCTCCCCTCCGCAGGTTGGGGTGAAGGGGAACCCCCAAGGCTTCAACCGCGGCCTGGACTGTGACGTCATCGTGGCCGAGGTGAGACCCAAATCCGGCGAATTTCACCCCAAAATCGTGGGAATTTCACCCCAAAATCGTGGGAATTTCACCCCAAAATCCAGGGGATTTAAACCCAAAATCGTGGGAATTTCACCCCAAAATCCAGGGGATTTAAACCCAAAATCCAGGGGATTTAAACCCAAAATCGTGGGAATTTCACCCCAAAATCCAGGGGATTTCACCCCAAAATCGTGGGAATTTCACCCCAAAATTGTGGGAATTTCACCCCAAAATTGTGGGAATTTAAACCCAAAATCCAGGGGATTTAAACCCAAAATCGTGGGAATTTCACCCCAAAATCATGGGAAATTCAGCTTTAAAATCCTGGGAAATTCAGCCCCAAAATTCTGGGATTTCAACCCAAAATTGTGGGAATTTCACCCCAAAATTCTGGGAAATTCAGCTTTAAAATCCTGGGAAATTCAGCCCCAAAATTCTGGGATTTCAACCCAAAATTGTGGGAATTTCAACCCAAAACTCTGGGAAATTCAGCCCAAAATTGTGGGAATTTAAACCCCAAAATTGTGGGAATTTAACTCCAAAATCCTGGGGATTTAAACCCAAAATCCTGGGGATTTAAAGCCAAAATTCTGGGGAATTTAAACCCAAAATCCTGGGGATTTAAACCCAAAATTATGGGGATTTAAACCCAAAATCGTGGGGAATTTAAACCCAAAATCGTGGGGAATTCAACCCAAAATCGTGGGAAATTCAACCCAAAATCTGGGGATTTCAACCCAAAATTGTGGGAATTTCAACCCCAAATTCTGGGAAATTCAACCCCAAAATCGTGGGGAATTCAGCCCAAAAATCCTGGGAATTTCAACCCCAAAATTTTGGGAATTTGAACCCAAAATCCTGGGGATTTAAACCCCAAAATCCTGGGAAATTCAACCCCAAAATCGTGGGGAATTTAGCCCAAAATCCTGGGAAATTCAGCCCGAAATTTTGGGGATTTAAACCCAAAATTCTGGGAATTCAACCCCAAAATCCTGGGAAATTCAACCCCAAAATCCGGCGAATTTCACCCCAAAATCCTGAGAAATTCAACCCCAAAGGAGCTCAGAAAATGGGGAAAAATGAGAAAATTACCTCAGAAAATGGTGGGAAAATAGGAAATTACCTCAGAAAATTAGGGAATTACCTCAGAAAATGGCGGGAAAATATAAAATTACCTCAGAAACTGAGAGAATTACCTCAGAAAATGAAAAAATTACCTCAGAAAATGAAAAAATTACCTCAGAAAATGGCAGAAAATTAAAGAATTACCTCAGAAAATTAGAGAATTACCTCAGAAAATGGCGGGAAAATAGACAATTACCTCAGAAACTGAGAGAATTACCTCAGAAAATGAAAAAATTACCTCAGAAAATGGCAGAAAATTAAAGAATTACCTCAGAAAATTAGAGAATTACCTCAGAAAATGAGAACATTACCTCAGAAAATGGCGGAAAATTAGAGAATTATCTCAGAAAATGAGAAAACTACCTCAGAAAATGGGGGGAAATGAGAAAATTGCCTCAGAAAATGACGACATTACCTCAGAAAATGGCGGGAAAATAGAAAAATTCCTCAGAAAATAGAACATTACCTCAGAAAATGGCAGAAAATTAAAAAATTACCTCAGAAAATTAGGAAATTACCTCAGAAAATTAGAGAATTACCTCAGAAAATGGTGGGAAAATAGACAATTACCTCAGAAAATGAGAGAATTACCTCAGAAAATGAGGAAATTACCTCAGAAAATGGCGGGAAAATAGAAAATCACCTCAGAAAATTAGGAAATCACCTCAGAAAATGGGGGAATTACCTCAGAAAATAGAAAATTACCTCAGAAAATGGCGGGAAAATAGAAAATTACCTCAGAAAATGAGAGAATTACCTCAAAAAATGGCGGGAAATTAGAAAGTCACCTCAGAAATTGAGAAAAAATTAGGAAATGACCTCAGAAAATTAGAAAATCACCTCAGAAAATAGAACATTACCTCAGAAAATGGCGGGAAATTAAAGAATTACCTCAGAAAATGAGAAAACTACCTCAGGAAATTAGAGAATTACCTCAGAAAAAGGCAGGAAATTAAAGAATTACCTCAGAAAGTTAGGAAATTACCTCAGAAAATGGGGAAATTACCTCAGAAAAGGCGGGAAAATAAAAAATTACCTCAGAAATCGAGGACATTACCTCAGAAAATGGCAGAAAATTAAAGAATTACCTCAGAAAATTAGGAAATTACCTCAGAAAATGGCAGGAAAATAAAAAATTACGTCAGAAAATTAAGAAATTACCTCAGAAACCGGCGGGAAACGACAGAACCTCGTCCCAAAACGCCGAAAAATCAGCAAATCTCTTCAGAAAACGCCGGAAAATTATGGAAAAAGGTTAAAAATTTTGTGTTTTCTCCCCGAAATCGCTCAGGTGCGCTCGACGAGCCACAAACCTGACGAGATCTACGGAATGATCGAGAGGCTCTCGCCCGGAACGAGGAAAATCGAACTCTTCGGGCGCCCGCACAACGTCCAGCCCAACTGGTCAGGAATCCCAAATTTTTTTTGATTTTTAATGGGATTTTTGGGGGATTTTTTTGGTTTTTAATGGGATTTTTAATGGGATTCTTAACAGGTTGTAATGGGATTTTTAATGAGATTTTTAATGGGACTTTTTTGGTTTTTAATGGGATTTTTAATGGGATTTTTTTGATTTTTAATGGGATTTTTAATGGGTTTCTTTAAGTTATTTTGGGGGTTTTTAATGCAATTTTGGGGGTTTTTAATGGGATTTTTGGGGTGTTTTAACACGATTTTTTTGTTTTTGAGGGGATTTTTTACACGATTTTTGGGGTTTTTAATGAGACTTTAAATGGGATTTTTTTGCAGTTTTTTTTTGTTTTTAATGGGATTTTGGGGGTTTTTTTTTGGGTTTTAATGGCATTTTTTGGGTTTTTTCACATGATTTCTGGATTTTTTAATGAGACTTTAAATGGGATTTTTTTGCAGGTTTTTTTTTGTTTTTAATGGGATTTTGGGGTTTTTTTTGGGGTTTTAATGGCATTTTTTTGGTTTTTTCCCCACGATTTTTAGGTTTTTTAATGTGATTTTTTTTTTTTACCCAATTTTTGTGTTTTTTCCCCCAATTTTTTGTTTCCAGGATCACTCTGGGCAATCAGCTGGACGGCATCCACCTGCTGGACCCTGACGTGGTGGCTCAGTTCAAGCAGCACTACCCCGACGGCATCATCTCCAAACCCAAAAACATCTGATTTTCACCCATTTTTTACCTTTTTTTGGGACTTCCGACCGCGATTGGAATAAAAGAATTAAAAACGAAAAACCTCGGAGTGTTTTGGAGTTAAAAAAATGAACAAAAACGGTGAAAAATGAGGAGAAAATGGTGAATTTTGGGGGTTTTTTGGCTGTTTTTTGGGTTTTTTGTGTGTGTTTGGGTTGTTTTGGGCGTTTTTGGGAATTTTTTGGGCACATTTGGGGTTTTTTTGGGGGTGTTTTTGGGTGTTTTTGGGCATTTTTTGGGGATTTTTTTCGCTCTTTTTGGGGTTTTTTTTGTATTTTTTGTTTTTTTTGTATTTTTTGGGGTTTTTTGGGGGGAGTTTTTGGGTTGTTTTGGGCGTTTTTGGGATTTTTTTTGGCACATTTGGGATTTTTTGGAGGGTATTTTTGGGTGTTTTTGGGTTGTTTTGGGCATTTTTTGGGATTTTTTTCGCTTTTTTTGGTTTTTTTTGTATTTTTTGGGGTTTTTTGGGGGGAGTTTTTGGGGTTTTTTGGGCAATTTTGGGGATTTTTTTTTGTGTCTTGGGGGTTTTTTTTGCGTTTTTGGGGTTTTTTGGGCATTTTTGGCGTTTTTTTGGGGGTTTTTGGGGCACCCAAAATTCCACCGTGAAGATCCCAAATTCCATCGTGGGAATCCCAAATTCCACTTTGGGGACCCCAAAATTCCATCAGGAAAATCCCAAATTCCACCGTGGGAATCCCAAATTCCACCGTGGGGATCCCAAATTCCACTTTGGAGACCCCAAATTCCATCAGGAAAACCCAAAATTCCACCGTGGGAATCCCAAATTCCATCAGGAAAACCCAAAATTCCACCGTGGGAATCCCAAATTCCATCAGGAAAATCCCAAATTTGACTGTGAAGATCCCAAATTCCACCGTGGGGATCCCAAATTCCATCAGGAAAACCCAAAATTCCACCGTGAGGACCCCAAATCCCACTTTGGGGACCCCAAATTCCATCAGGAAAACTCCAAATTTTATTAGGGAAACCCCAAATTCCACCTTGGTGATCCCAAATTCCATCAGGAAAATCCCAAATTCCACCGTGGGGATCCCAAATTCCACTTCGGTGATCCCAAATTCCACTTTGGGGATCCCAAATTCCATCAGGAAAACCTCGAATTTTATTAGGGAGATCCCAAATTCCATCAGGAAAATCCCAAATTTCGCCATGAAGATCCCAAATTCCATCGTGGGAATCCCAAATTCCATCAGGAAAACCCAAAATTCCACCGTGGGAATCCCAAATTCCACTCGAGTGACCCCAAATCTCATCAGGAAAACCCAAAATTTTATTAGGGAGATCCCAAATTCCATCAGGAAAATCCCAAATTTTGTTAGGGAAACACCAAATTCCACTTTGGGGATCCCAAATTCCATCAGGAAAACCCAAAATTCCACCGTGGGAATCCCAAATTCCACTTTGGGGGTTCCAAATTCCACTCTGGTGACCCCAAATTCCATCAGGAAAATCCCAAATTTTATTAGGGAAACCTCAAATTCCATCAGGAAAACCCAAAATTCCACCGTGGGAATCCCAAATTCCACCGTGAAGATCCCAAATTCCACTTCGGGGGTCCCAAATTGCACTCGGGTGACCCCAAATTCCATCAGAAAAATCCCAAATTTTATTGGGGAGATCCCAAATTCCATCAGGAAAACCCAAAATTCCACCGTGGGAATCCCAAATTCCATTTCGGGGGTCCCAAATTGCACTCGGGTGACCCCAAATTCCATCAGGAAAATCCCAAAATTTTATTAGGGAGATCCCAAATTCCACCATGGAGATCCCAAATTCCATCATGGTGACCCCGAATTCCATCAGGAAAACCCAAAATTCCACCGTGGGAATCCCAAATTCCATCAGGAAAATCCCAAATTTGACTGTGAAGATCCAAAATTCCATTGTGGGAATCCCAAATTCCATTTTGGGAATCCCAAATTCCATTTTGGGGACCCCAAATTCCATCAGGAAAACCCAAAATTTTATTAGGGAAACCTCAAATTCCACTCGGGTGACCCCAAATTCCATCAGGAAAACACCGAATTCCACCGTGGGAATCCCAAATTCCGTTTTGGGGGTCCCAAATTCTGCTCGGGTGACCCCAAATTCCATCGAGGGAATCCCAAATTTCATCGTGGGGAATTTCAAAATTCCATCAGGAAAATCCCAAATTTGACTGTGAAGATCCCAAATTCCACCGTGGGGATCCCAAATTCCATCAGGAAAATCCCAAATTTTATTAGGGAAACGCCAAATTCCATCAGGAAAACACAAAATTCCACCGTGGGAATCCCAAATTCCACTCAGGTGATCCCAAATTCCACCGTGAAGATCCCAAATTCCACCGTGGGAATCCCAAATTTCATCGTGAGGACCCCAGATTTTTTGGGGGAGACCCCAAATTTCCCTACTTGACGAAGACGACGCTGTTGCTGCTGCCTGCGCTGCGAGCGGCGAGCCAGGCCAGGAACACGTCCCTGGAACGGAGAAAAAACGGAGATTTTGGTTAAAAATAGTGATTTTTAGTTAAAAAAAAAGAGATTTTGGTTAAAAAATAGCGATTTTTAGTAAAAAAAAGGAGATTTTGGTTAAAAAATAGCGATTTTTAGTAAAAAAATGGTGATTTTGGTTAAAAAATAGCGATTTTTAGTAAAAAAACCGGAGATTTTTTAGTAAAAGAAGACCGATTTTTGGTAAAAAACTGGCTATTTTTGGTATTAAAAAATGCCCATTTCAGGTAAAAAACCGCCATTTTTTGAATTAAAAAAATGGCAATTTTTGGTAAAAAACCCAGCCATTTCGGTTTAAAAAAAGGCAATTGTGCTTTAAAAAACGGCAATTTTTGCTTTAGAAAATGGCTATTTCTGGTTTAAAAAATGGCAAGTTTTGTTTTAAAAAATGGCAATTTTGGGGTAAAACCCGCCATTTCTTGGGTAAAAAAAGGGCGATTTTTGGTGTAAAAAAATGGCCGCTTTTAGTACAAAAATCGGCAATTTTTGTTTAAAAAATGTCAAATTTTGGTTAAAAAAATGGCAATTTTTGCTTAAAAAAAAGGTAATTTTTGGGGTAAAAACCACCTTATTTTCGGTAAAAAAAGGCCGATTTTTGATAAAAAAACACCGTTTTTTTTTGCAAAAAACGCCATTTTTTGGGTAAAAAAGCGGCGATTTTTGCCCGAATTTGGGATTTTTCCCCGAATTTGGGATTTTTCCCCGAATTTGGGATTTTTCCCCCCAGAACTGACCGGCAGTGCCTGACGAGGCACTCGCTGCTGCAGAACTCCTCGTCCCAGTCGCCGCTGGGATTTTTGGGTAAAATTCGCCATTTTTGGGGTAAAAGAACGGCCAATTTCTGCTAAAAAACTGGCGATTTTTGGTAAAAGAATGGCGATTTTTGCTTTAAAAATGGCAATTTTTGCTTAAAAAAAAGGCAATTTTCGGTCCAAAAAATGGCAATTTTCATTTAGAAAAAAGGGAATTTCTGGGGTAAAAACCACCTTATTTTTGGTAAAAAAAGGACA